>JADKLZ010005465.1:14691522-14702356 GCA_021533235.1 Biomphalaria straminea | reverse complement strand
AGCCGCATTTAATGGTGAAAAAATATTTTTCGTATCTCTTCTAGTTTCGGCGCCCTGAGTGTGACAGACGGACAGACGGACAGACGGACAGACGGACAGACGGACATTTTGCACAAACCTAATAGCGGCTTTTTCCCCTTACGGGGGCCGCTAAAAATTAAATACAAGTTCTATTAGAAATTTATTTGGAGCAATGAGAACAATGTCAATGAGTGTACTGAGATGATAGATCAACATGAACTCGAAATTAAATTTTGGTTCCATGGATGTTCATTTGAATCTGAGATGACGTTCCACTTCTGTTCCTTGTTTTTGACTTTATGCCTACAAATGTTGAGAGATAAACTTCACATAAATATGAAGTTGGAAAAGTCCAAATGTATTTCAGAACTAGTTCTGTTCAAACTGGACACTAATGTTGCATTTGTAACCTTCGTTACATTTGACGTCTCCAGAGACTCTATTTTCCCATTGTAACTTCGCCTTGATTCACAAATGCGGTCACATGCTTTGTATTTGTAAATTGACTGTAATTAGTGATAGTTAGTCACAAAACTTGTTGATATTGAACAAGCTTCAACATTGTATTGTCCACCCGAGTCTCAGTTTGTACCTATGACCTAATGCTATCACGACAACCTTGCTGGTCTGTAAGCTGACTATTGTGATGGATGTCTTGCTTTGGTTTCTCCACCAGCTTTTTTGTTTCGTTCACACGAACATTTTCACATTAGAAAGTCAATACTGTGTGTGTGTTTTTGTGTGTCGGTGGTCAATACTTCACTAGTGACTTATGTAACTTACTGTTATATTTTTTTAGACCAAAAACTTATATAAGATTTATGTTTATTTTAAGTGTACTAAAATGAAATTTTGATTTTTTAATAATTCAAAATATGTGTTGCGAATCAAAACTTGGACAGGAACAGAGAATGTGTTCCACATGTCAAGCAGCACACTTTTATTTTGAATGTTTTCTCTTTGTTTAGTAACAAAGCTTATATCAAATCAGATGACCTTTACATCCCTGACCCCACAATTTGGCACAATTATTTCTTTCACCAGACAGTACAAGAATCAATACAAAAAAACACTATTAGTTAATTACCTATTTTGTTTGGTATCTTGAACAAGGGAAAGAAATCTTACTTGACAGATGTCGTGGTCCAGTTGGGGGGGGGGGTATCTGGGAGTAGATTTTCCGTGCTGCTCAGTAACTCTGCTCGAGTCAGGTGTCGAACCTCGAGTCCCCTTCATAAGTAGCCACTCAAGCGTACTTAGCCTCTCGACCACGCTTCCCACAATATTCGTCAATAAGAAAATGCTTTATCACCAGGCACGTTTTGAGTTTGCAAATAATAAAATAAACTTTCATTGTGGCAACTCATTTCATCCATCGGCCTTTGACTTGTTTTGTTGTTTTGATGAATGTTTTGATTAGATGTAGGTTTTAGTTCAAAACAGTTTTATAAACTTATTCAACAGATGGCAAAATCATTTTTCCCCTAAAGTGGGATGTTTTCCTAATTTCTCAATAAGTAAATGATATTTACTGAAACTTGCAAACCATCAACTTCTTTTTTTTTTATCTTTGCAAAGATTTTGTCTACCGTAGGTCTTTTCTCAAATTTTATCATTGATTGTTCAAAAGTATTTCAAATGTTAATCCCTTTTATTAGGATTAAATCATTTTGAATGATCCTCCAGCTTATGTAGTTTCATAGTGTCAGTCTATACAACTTTCTTTCTTAAGGCACACGGAAAGAAGCCAAATAAAAATAAACACTGTTTGTATTTCCAATTGGAACTCGGCCATGTTAAATATTAGTTATCTGTAGACTAAATTAAGGTATTTACGTGGGATATTCAAATTAAAATAATTTTCCATTCCAATAATAAACTCGTTAGCCCCAGTTTGCATCTCATAGACCCCCATTTCTATTTTTCACTTTCATAGACCCATTGGAAGTCGGCGTTGAATCACTGGTCTATATCTATTACAGATCTAGTTGCATGACTGATCCAAACTAATTGATACAATCACGCTTCATATAAGCTTTGTTTATTATTAAGTATTTATTGAAGTTGAAATGATATCGGAGACCTATTTGTGTATGTATATATGTGTAGGTCAGTGCTAGGAGTTGTTAACAAGTCCATAGCTTATGCTTGTCTTAATTATCTTCATCCTTTCTAACAATACCTACAGCTACATGTTCTGATTGTTTGTGGTCCGTACTTAGAACAAAGGTGAATTAGTACAACAGTAAGAAGTCTCTAGATTTAGTTCAGTGCAGTCTACATAGAGATCTAACCCACTGGCTATTTCAGCAGTCACTTCCCACCTGGTGTCCACTGATCCGAGGTCCTCCCTGAAAGTGCGGCGCCAAGCTTTAAAAGGACATTCCTCGTATTGACTTTCATAACAATGACATTATTATATATACATCATAGTAGATTTCAAAGGATCGAAATTCACCAGGGCTAACAATTCTATTTACTGACTGTTTCAGTAATCTCCCATCATGGATGACGCGGAACTTAACTCCAAATCAGACATTCTGATAGTTTCCAGGATGTTAGACGGGCAAACAATGACGTCATTGCCCATGTTTTGTCAGATGAACAGACTGACCGACACAGGAACAGAAGTCATCTGGATGGAAACAGCCAGGTAAGCGGTCTATTGGCTTGACAAGAAGAAACTTTTGTAGTTAGAAAATTAGCTTGCTTAAAATCCTGTTCACGTCTGTATGGAGCTCTTACTGGAAGCAAATTTGAAATGAACCAAAGCTCGGACCTTTATATTTATACACTGGACATAGATAATAAATAACCATTTTGAAATGAGTCAAAGCTCGGACCTTTATATTTATACACTGGACATAGATTATAAATAGCCAATTTGAAATGAGTCAAAGCTCTATATATTTATACACTGGACAAAGATTAGATTATAAATAGCACTTTTTTGACAATTTGAAAAGATTTTCAAGCATCAAAATGTTTATTTCTTAAGCAGACATTCTAGACTAGCTTCAATCTTCTCATATTTAAAAAAATATTTTAATTTCAATCTCCACACAGAGAAAGTAATTTAATGAGAAGATATTGAGACTTTGGCAATACTCCGTTTTCATTTCCATGAAATCATTAACAGCATTAGATTGTTTATACATTTCTTAAACTAAAGATCACAAGATTTTTTAAGATCACAAGATTTCTTAAAGATCACAAGATTTTTTAAACTTAAATTAAGAACATTATATTAGACATAGAAATATATTAACTTGCCAACTTTTAATTCGTTAATAGCATGACACTATCTCTAGAGAAAAAACAATTGAATCTGTGTATTTGTTCTTCGCCTAAGAGAAAATCTGAAATACAGTTTTAAAGAATCTAGAAAACAACATAATTCAAATATTGAAAAGCGCTTGTATACATATTACATAGAAGCATCAGTTCAATCTTTGCAATCTATATATTTTTGTTGTTGATGTCCCTGGAAATCTTGCCAGATATGGTCTATGTCATTGACATCGCTATTTATAGTTCAATCTAGATTCTAGCCAACAGCTTTCAATACTTAAGTGCTCCTACTGTCATAGTTGCATGGTGAGAATGGAACAGTAAACAAATTAAAGGATCACTTTGATTAGGGTCAGTGAATTCTTCAAAGAAGCATGACAAAAGAAGTGATGGGAAGACAGCATCAAAGTAAACCCAAAAGACTTATCCTGACAAAAACATAGAAGGATAAAGACAAGGTCAACTTATCATGTGTTGGGGAGAGGGGGAAGACTAAGGTGAAGATGACTTTGTAGAGTCTCGATTTAGATCTAAACAACTAGATGTTTTTTAGATGTCTTTAAAGTTTTTTTTTAATAGGCTATACCTGGACAAATAAAACATGATTAAAAGTACCACTGAACACCAGATCTACAAGAGTAGCCCCTGAACTAGCTGAAATGTTCAATAAATGTGTCCTTTCCATGATATATAAATACATAGAAAGAGATTTATATCTATATATTAAATTATTCTTATGCTATAATGTTTTATTTCCACGTATATTTTGTCTGCCTGTCTCTTATTTATTCTCTTATTGCCCGTCTTTATTTCTGTGTCTCCAGATGGATCAAATTTGAAGAATTTCTCGACGAGGACGCCAATCGATGGTCTAAGCCTCACGTGCCGTCCCTGTGTCTCAGCGCTTTGACAACGTTAAGGCGTGAACTCAAGCACGCGTCACTTTACCTTGACCCGGAAGTGACTGATTTCACCTCACTTGTAGGTACAGTGAAACTTTGATACTTAATAATACACTTTCACTAAAGATGTGGAGACTTTGGCTGTTAGCCAATTTTTTTTAAGTTGTATCGAAATGACAAAAAATATGATTAAACATTAACCTTGATTGAACGTTGAGTTTCTCAGAGATTAACGTGAAACTCGCCCGTTTCCAAGGCTATTAGGTTACGAGGGTGTCATGTGGCCGTACAAAAACTAACCTAGGTTGTATGTTTTTTCAACTAACTTAATGTACCTTGTAGTAACGCAAGTGGAAATTATATACATAAGGAACTTCATATGCTCCTTTTTTATATCAGCCTACAACAGAACTTAGATAGTAGCAGACTAGCTCCAAAAATTTACAGCATACCATCAGAATACAATCATACTATCATCAGCATCATCATCATCAAACTCCATTTGAGTGAGGGCTTGAGAGGCTTAAATCCTCTCTTGCAAAAGCCCTGGACAAAAACCCTGCTGTCTTGCGTAGTGCGTAGGCGTCACCATACAGGTCGAGAAGTTTTGGTTTCCCAGACCTGTCGAGACGGAGATCAGCAAGTCTGGGGCAGTCAAACAGAATATGAGGCACGGTTTCCTCTTCTTCCCCGCAGCGGGGGCACCGTGAGTCAAAATTTGGCCGTAACCGTGAAAAGTATGAGCCAACAGGACAGTGGCCTGTCCTGCACTGTGCTATAACAGCTTGCTCAGGCCTGGACAGCCTCCACCACGGGGAAGTGCGGTCAGGCGCCTCATGCGCTTTCAGACTCCACGGGCTTTTTGGGACTTGTCCCAGCACTCAAACCACTTTTCCATTTCAGTTTTTTTAATTGTAGCCAGGGCATGGTGAAAAGTTACAGCCTGTTTAGTTGGTGGAATTTTTCCTCCCTGGTGGGCCAAGGAGTCTGCAATAGTGTTACCAGTCACACATATGTGACTTGGTACCCACTACATTATCACAGGAATGCCACAGCGCTGCTTCATGTTGTGTGAGGCCATGATGACAGTGTCGATATTGGAGGGCCATGGTCCAGGGCTTTGCAAAGCCTGTAGTACAGGTTTTGAGTCAGTGACCACAACAATCCGCGTTGCCCTCAAATGTCCCTCGCCGAGTTGTGAGTCAATGACCTCTAGGGCTTCACAGACTGCCATGGTCTCCGCATCAAAACTGCAAACACTACCACATGGTCCAAAGATTTACTATCATCAGCATGCCTCAAAATAACATCTTGCGACTATAAAACAACCTCAGCATACCGTTAGAACATTATCAGACTACCATCAGAATGACATCAGAAAAACGTTAGCATTATTACCATACGCATTACATCGCCTTTCTATATCCATAAACATTAGAGATTTTTCTTTAGAACAAAGTTCTTATTCTTGTAAAGAACCATCTCTTCAATTCAATGTTCCAATTCTTGTAAAAAAAAACAAAACAATCTCTTCAATTCAATGTTACAATTACAGCTGCTTCTAATCTTCTGAAGGCTCACACTTTTGTCAAAATAATAAACATAATAAAAAAAAAACTTTTTTTCCTTAAACGTAATTATTGGGAGTGCAAGATATCGGTCAAACAATTCCGTAGTGATCCGTATCTTTTATTCGCAAGAATTCATTTGTGACGAGTCTTATGAAAATCTACCTAATACATTCTGACCCCTACCTGAGCATGCGCGCCACATACACACATTTCACACACACACACACACCACACAAGCAACTTGCCCTTTGACACTAAACTGGTCTAACAAATGAGCTAGAGGTAAACCTGTTTCATCTGAGCTTCAGCAGGCGGTCGATTATGAATCTACACTTATCAGTTATTTCAATATCATTGTGTCTCCCTGTAATGAGCGACGTATTAGTTTATGGAAACCACCTTTACAACTCCAACTATCTGATTTATGTATTGTATTAACTAAAGTAATCACTCGGAACAAAAAATCGGGTCTTTTAGATTCGAAATTTTAATATAATATATTAATAAAGTGAAATTGAATGAGGTCTTAAGTCTTAAGAAATCCTGGTTTATACCTTTATCTTATTATATATCCATCTATTTGTTTTCTCTTTTCCCAATAATGTCAAATATTTATTATATTTTGTTGTATTTATTTTGTATTGATTTGATCAGTTTTCCTGATTTATTGAACTATTAGATATGTCAAAACAATTCCATAGCCCCTCGATTTCTATTTTAAACAATTACTGAACACTCAAATAATATCGCTTCTATTTTAAATAACTACTAAACACTCAAATAATATTGCTTCTATTGTAAACAGTTACTAAACACTCAAATAATATTGTTATGCCAGAAATTCAAATATCAATTCAAAACAACCGAGATCCTTCACCAATGAATACAAAGCTTTAGTTCTAGATCTTGGAATCACTTTATACACACTGTACAATACAATTAAACAAGTTAACTCTCTTCGTTCAAGCTCATAACTACAGCTTTCATCGTCCTTTCAAACACTTTGTATCATCTACATAGTACTATATAAAGAAACTAGAAACAATCAATCTCGCTCCTTTTATGGACTTGACATGCCCGCTTGTGTTCCAAGAAAGCATGCTTGTTCCAAGAACCCGTTGACAATTAACCTTGCCCTTGCTCTGTAGACGCTTGCAGAAAACTAAAAATAAACTAAATGCAACAACTGCTTTATGCTTCGTGACCAATGGTAATCGAGACAATTAGGAATGAGGTTAAAGTCTTTGTCAGGAACAATGTGATTTTGTCTAGTTGTCTTGCCAGACATTTATAGTCTACTAGTCTAGATTGGCACACATAAGGATCTATAAGTGAATGCTGAAGGTTCTAGGCCCTAGTCAGTTATCTAGCCTGGAGGTTAACGAAATAGTATTGCAAATCAATAATTCCGTTAGTCCTTTCTTCTAGACATTCATCTGGACATTCACCTGGACATTCACCTGGACATTCATCTGGACTTTCATCTGTACATTCATCAGGACATTCATCTGGACATTCACCTGGACTCAAAGTGAAGCTTAATCTAGAGTGCTTGACATTGTGAGGCTTATAGTGAAGATGCCCAAAGCAAACGTACTAGTTGAACGTAGTCAATACACATTTATTTCCAATATGTCTTTCTTACAGAAGTACAAGTGATCATAGTCTACAATCTACATTAATACAAGTTTATTTCTGAAATATATTTATTAGAGAAGTGTGCGATATTTTGTTTATTTCTGTGACTCATTTGTCTCTATTTCAATCGCCAATAATTTCCGCATAAAAGGGCGATATTTCATGTTTCAAAAAAGAGCACACCTTTCTCTTTTAAAGTGTTTCTACTGCTAAGTTACAGTCAAAAACACGGTCTGAATGTAAACATCAACAACAAAGACAATTTAAATGTAGGACTTTATACACGTATGTGTTTGTACGTATGTGTATGTAAGTATGTGTATGTACGTGTGTGTATGTACGTGTGTGTGTTTAAGTGTGTGTTTGTACGTATGTGTTTGTACATATGTGTGTGTAAGTATGTGTATGTACGTATGTGTATGTACGTGTGTGTGTTTAAGTGTGTGTTTGTACGTATGTGTTTGTACGTATGTGTGTGTAAGTATGTGTTTGTACGTATGTGTGTGTAAGTGTGTGTTTGTACGTATGTGTGTACGTGTGTGTTTGTACGTATGTGTGTAAGTGTGTGTTTGTACGTATGTGTTTGTACGTATGTGTGTATGTGTGTCAGTGTGTGTTTGTACGTATGTGTTTGTGTGTAAGTGTGTGTTTGTACGTTTGTGTGTAAGTGTGTGTTTGTACGTATGTGTTTGTACGTATGTGTGTATGTAAGTATGTGTTTGTACGTATGTGTGTAAGTGTGTGTTTGTACGTATGTGTGTGGTGTAAGTATGTGTTTGTACGTATGTGTGTGTAAGTGTGTGTTTGTACGTATGTGTGTGTAAGTATGTGTTTGTACGTATGTGTTTGTACGTATGTGTGTGTGAACGTATGTTTTTGTACGTTTGTGTTTGTTTGTATGTGTTTATGTACGTATGTGTGTATGTAAGTATGTGTTTGTACGTATGTGTGTTTGTACGTCTGTGTTTGTACGTATGTGTTTGTTTGTGTAAACAGAGCTGTATTAGCTTCCTTTTTCTTTTCCAATGTAAAGTCTATTTTTATTTCTCATGTACAACTTTGATGTCTAATTAATAATAATTAAATCTAATGAAACATAATGAACAGCATACATGAATAAAAAGAAAGTCAGAGACCAGGTAGGAACAGGTTTCTCACACCTGCTTTCTTTCTTGTCCATCTTGTGCTCATGAGATTTTTTTTGACGGACTAGCACACCGTGATGTGACGTCACCTGTGTGCTGTGTGACGTCATACCTCCTCGCTGATTTAAAAGCACAACGTCATACACGGTGTCTTAGCCTGTCTGAGTGACTTCTGCCGGAAGTATCTCATATTATTGATTGTACTAAGTACCATACCAGGAACTACTTCACACTCACTATTTCTATCACACACACACACACTCACACAAAGCTTTGACACGGCAACAGCACACGAAAAGGTCAAAGAAACACACACATAGCTTAACCGTATTAGTCTATTTAACACACTTGCATAAGATTGAAACACACACAGTCCTAGTGTTGGAGTATCCTTCAAGAAAACAAATTGTTTACCTGATACTCTTATTACAAGAAGATATCTCAAGTTTTAATTCATCACCTAACCAACAAACATTCATTCCAATCAATCTTGGCTGATTACTAATACAAACAAAAAAATTATTAAGCAAAGGGAGGCAACATAATTGTTACGAAATGCAAAAGGAAATCAAATGACCGAGTGGTTAAGCTCTTAGCTTCCGAACCTGGGGTACTGGGTTCGAATCTCGGTGAAGACTGGGATTTGGAATTTCGGGAATTTTAGGGCTTCCCTGAGTGCACCCAGCTCTAATAGGTACCTGACTTTAGTAGGGAAAATTAAGGCGGTTGGTAGTTGTGCCGGCCACCTGACACCCTGCTAACCAAACGTCCTTAACATCATCTGTCCTAAATGTCTGTAAGGTCTGCAAGGAAACGTAACATTTACAAAGGGCAGACAATTACATTTTTAAAACAATAAGTGCATGTGATTATATTTACGTCTATATCAGCTAGAGTCTAAACTAGACAGTTTGCGTTTCATTAAGTAATTGTCTGCCGCTATTTTAATTCTATTGCGATCTCCATCCAGCACCTTATCGCGTCAACAGACCACTGGACCTTAAAGTATTGACAGGCGTAATTACATTGTCGTAAGCAGGAACGCTTGTAGACTGACTTTTATGAAAAATTACCAGGACATCAGCTACACACTTCAAACTAGCTAGGTCGCATGACCTGTTCAGATGTCTACCTTTTGAAGCGAAGAAGACTTGTTTAGTGAAGCCTGATGATCAGATCTGATAGCCTCTTCCTAAATGACTTCCATTTTCTTTTCATCCTGCCCTACATACGCTATGCTGTCCCCACATAAAGTAAAGTAGCAATTATACACAAAACACTGAACCATAATCTTCAAATACAAAAACAAAACTGATAAAATACTCAGAAAGACACAAAGATAAAGGCAAATTCCTCGTCCCATATGCTAGGACAAATCTGTACAAAAGCTCCTTCTACCATAGCGCTATTAGATCATGGAATGGACTGCCTGAGCTAGCCAGGAAAACCAGTGACTTGGCAGAATTTAAGTCATGCATGACTGAATGCATGACGCGTAGGGCGTAATCATCTTCATTTTTGAAGTAACATCTGTATTATATAAGGTAAGATACGACCCTAAAGGAACCAATTAGACCTACTTGAAGTCACTTACTAGCTACAAGAATGTAGAGGGGTTTTTTTTGTTTTGTTGTTGGGTTTTTTTCGCTCCTTTGTATTCAATACATTTTTAAGTCTGAACTTCCCAGTTTTATTTATAAACTAGCTGACCAACCAAACGACAATCATTTACACACATAAACATACACACATTGATTAGCTAGAACTACCACACGATATAACACAGACACAATGTTAGAATTATTGCAAATCTTCCCATTTCAAAATTAGAAAGCAATAATTGAGTACAACTACACTGAATACAAGAGTCAAGATAGACTGAAAACAAGAGTACAACAATTAGACTCAGTACAAGAGTACAACTAGACCCTATACAAAAGTAAAAATCACAAAGCTAAACATATGTAATAGCAACAGAAATACATGTATTTACTGCGACTTAAATTCATTCTTTAAATAAAGGGAAAAAAAGCACACAAAGACAAACAAGTAGATGATCTACACACTGCACAAGGATCTTAACACATTTGTTTTGCACTTTAACAGTTTGGACAAAGTTGTTAAAAAGTTGATTGCGAATTTGAAGAGGAAGCGATTGAAGTTAATTAGTTGGAAGAGATGCTACTGGAGCTACTGAGTTTGGTAGAAAATGGAGCTTTTGTGTTGTGGAGAGCTATTGAGCGATGATACAACTGGAGTCACTGAG
>JADKLZ010005465.1:14652432-14664400 GCA_021533235.1 Biomphalaria straminea | reverse complement strand
GATATTCGATTCGAATTCGAATATAAAAAGAATATTCGAATTCGATTCGAAATTATTTTTAAATTTTCGAATCTTCGAATATTTTCCAAAAAAAGTAAAGCTTTTTTGTGGATAATTCAAGCTCGGTTTTGGTGTGTACTTTGGTGTGTAAAATGTTACTTAACTTGTTTATAAAGCAGCTACTAAAACCAGTATCATCTGAAAGTTCTACAGTTACTCAAATAAGATTTTTCTTGCTTTCGATTCGGAATTTACGAAAATACTTTATATTTGTTCTTAAACAAATTGTCTGAATATTTTATTCATTGAACAATATTGGATCATACTGGGCCAACTTCGGATCAAACACACGACACGTATTCCTGTTCTCTTTTTCCCAATTTTTTTTGAGGTATGTTCATATTAGGAATTTATAATTTAATTTTAATTTTTAACTGATATGAGCAATGTCCTTCATGAACAATTTGAGGCAAACTTAAGATCAGACATGGCAACCTCCAAACCTTCCATCACATTTGATCATTGGAAAGCTGACAACCAAACGAACTATCTTGTGATCACTCTTCATTACATTTCTGAATCAGATTGGACCCTCAAATCAAGATGCTTGTCAGTTGTAAACCTGGAAAATCTAAATGCAGATCACACCTTTTCAGCAACAGAGGGAATAATTCGAGGAGAATCGGAGAAATATTGCATTGAATTAAGCTCAGTTTTTTATGCCACTACAGATACTACAAAGACAATGTCTTGTACAGCTAGACATCTGGGAATAAGTTGGCAAGGATGTGCTGCTCACAGTTTGCAACTTTCAATCAATGCTGCTTTAGATGCTCAAAAAATCATTCAGAACCTAATCAGTCATGTTCACAGGATTGCTGGCTTTTTTCATTCATGGTCAAAATATGTTGTCCAAATATCAAACTGATCAAGGAATGAAGGAATCGAAGCCTCCATTAGATGTTATTACTAGATTCAATAGTACATATTATTTGCTGGAATGGATTGACCAAAACTCTGTTCCTGTCTCTCTTGCACTTGTAGAATGTGGTGTTAAAAAGAAATGTGCAAGAAATCCACCAAAACCATTAACACAAACTTTACAAGATACTCTGAAAGATACTCTTCCAATTCTAAGACCAACAGCAGAAGCAACAACAGTTTTGAGTGCTGATTCCAATGTCAGCATAAGTTTGATCTATCCTTGCATTTTTACATTGAAGGAAGAGTTAGTGTCCAAATCACCAACAGGTCTCCAACAATTTCGAGATGAGCTATTGAAACAACTTGGAGCAAGATTTGATTTGACAATGGATCATCTCCTGGCAGCCACATTCATTGATCCAAGATTTAAACACTACTTATTTTCAGAAGCTGAAACTAAAAAAGCTGTCTTATTTGTAGAGACAATATTGGCAAACTCTGACGGAAGCAAAATCGGCAAAAATTCTGATGAATTGCCACGTGAAAGTCTTGTTCAAGACAGGAATAGAGGAAGCCTTATGGATTCAATGTTCAAGAAAGTGCATGATGCTCAAGGAGATACCAGAATCAACAAAATTTCCACCATTTCTGAGCAAATTAAGGATGAAGTCAGTTTGTATTCAAAGCAAGCAGTTGTAGATCGAAACAGTGATCCTCTTCGGTTTTGGAAAGAAAGTATTAATATTTTTCCACTTTTGGCCAGAGCAGCTAGGAATTTGCTTGCAATTCAGGCAACAAATTGTTCTTCAGAAAGAGTTAATTCAGTTGGACGACAGATTATTACTGATCATCGTCACAATCTCTCGGAAAATAATGCTGAAACTTTTATTTGGCCCAAAATAAATAAAGATCTACTTTTTTAAAAGGCCTGCTTTGCAATTTAATTATTGATAACTTTTTGTGTTTCAGTATTAAATAAATATAATAGAATAAAAATTTTGAATTTGAAGTTTTATTTTACACTTGTTGGTTGTCAAGTTTTTTCAAGAATATTCTTTTCGAATTCGATTCGAAATTCGAATATTTTCTGATATTCGATTCGATATTCGATTCGAAAAAAATTTCTGGATTCGCAGGTTACTAATATATATAGTTCGTCTATCATGGTTCGATGATGACTACTTTGTCATCCAGGGGGCTGAGGGCTTTGCACTTGGCAGGTTATTCCAGCTGGAATTAGTCATTGGCCTTGCTTTGTGTTGATGGTAAGGCCAAAGTCTGAGCATGCTCTTGAGAAGTCACTGACGATGCTCTGCAGATCATTTTCAGAGCAGGCATAACAACTTACTTCTCTTCCTCTAAAGCAGTGATGGACAATCTTTTTGAGGATCAGACCAAAAATTAAAGAAACAATTATGGCGGGCAAATATATTTTTAAATAAGAAAATACAGAAATTTAGTCATCTGTCCCTTTGGTCCATGATTAACGAGTGTGTCATTTGGTCAACACACGATCAACTGCCTTTACTTTTCCCAACTTATGTCAGGCACCCATTAGATTTAGGTGGACATCCCAAAAAAAAATAGTTTAGATTACTCATGAAACTCTAATAATAGAACAACTTTGAGTGAAGCAGAGAAATTAAAATTCGCAATATTACTCCGATTTCGAAAACTTCAATTCTTGCATTGTGGATGGCATTTGTTCTTTTATTAATTATAATTTAAAAACGTGCTTCGGGATGGAATAAACCTTACCGGGGGCTGGAGGTTTATATTTGCCAATACATTCGTTTATAAAGAAGAATTTTCAACTTCCTTATCTTTAGGTGTAGCCTTCTTGTTCTAGTTTGCTTGAGTCTTCTTTCAAAAATTGATGTAATCCATAGAATAAAGGTTATAGTATGTATTGCCATATCGGTTATGTGGATAAAAATAGAACATTCTTCTTATTTACGATGTGAATGTTTGATGCAAGACATTGGACACTTACTCATCAGATTTACACTTGAAGATTCATTAGCATTTTTTTATCTTCTTATGCACTATAACTCTTTCGAAACTTCTTTTATTCAAAATATTATTGCTTTAATTATTATTTTATAATTAGTGATAATCAAAATGTACTGAACACACCTGTACCTTACATTCAAACACGTTGAATGAGAAATAAAGTATTTAAAAACAGTAAATACTCACCATGACCCACTGCGCGTATAAAGGATGATTCCTATGTAAAACAAACACAAAGTGGATCAAGGTGGTGTGTAGGTTCAAGGTAGTTCAATTTATACTTTATTTAGGTGAGACAAACATTGAGTGATTTTGGTGTTTTGATTGCCATCGTCATTGTTGTTGGAGTCGATGTTGTTCTAAACATAGACACCCCTAAACTCAAAGTACCAGACACATTCTCAGTAAGTTTCCTTTAGAATTACGTTTTGTATGTTCGTTCAATTGATTTAAACACTTCTAGTAGACTAATCTACATACTTTATGTTTGCAAAGTAGAATAAAAGAAAACCTATAGTTATTGTCTGGCTCTAAGTGATCAAGGATTCTAGCTCTTGTAGCTTCAACACGAGTAGTGGAAACTGTATACCGGGTTTCGAACACAGCCAGCTTGAAGTTCTCTTGGGCGAGACTTTTGTTTTTATCTCATTTAGGATGAGGATGGAACAGAGCGCCCACAACCCAGTCTAGTTAAGACTGCCACACCTTTCCATAAAGGGAATCATAGATAACGGTCAAGCAGTGATGGTGATCCCCCTTAGTATTGTGGCGGACACAGTATAGAAATGTGAAAATTCAATATGATGTCTTAGTCTTCTATAGCGGGGCTGTACTCAACATATATGACACAATCCAGTTTAAACAGTAATAGTTGCTGTCATTATAGAACCCCCAGACAGGACTTGAGGTGAAGAGCTTCCAGTGCACACCTGGTCTTTGGATTGTGTGTGGCATTGTACGTCTCCAGAGACGATCTTTTCCCCTTTCAAGTTCTTGTGTGACTAAAGAGGCCGATCCTTCGGAGATGGAGTGACCTTTCCATTGCTGGGGGAATGCCTGGGCGGTAAATTTGGGAGGGCTGGGTCTGCCCACACGTCAGCACACGCCTCTCTTCCATACTGACCGGGTCCAAAGGGATGGCAAGCCATCACAATTTGGGGACAGGTGGCTGCAGGAGTTTGCTCCGCCTACGGGGCTCCAGGACCGGATTTTCTGTTAGGGTTTACTTTCTTAGCCTTAGACCTTACTGGGACACACACGAGGCAGTGCGGCTATTGACCTATTGTTAGGGGTTTGGTTTGTGGGCAGCAGGGCGTGTCCGCTCGCCGACGGGCCATGCCTGCCTCACATCTTGGGGCCAAACCTCCTCCGAGACCCTTGCAGCTTAGCCTGAGACTTCGCAACCTCAGTTTCCATCTGCCACCACGAGGAGGTACTGCATAGGACTTGCTGTGGAGAGGCTATGTACTGGCAAGATAGACTTACAAAATTGCTCCCCCTTCACAGATGCTAGCCAGCGGTGGCAACAAGTTAGCTACCACACTAGACTTATCACACAGCCTGTCCAAAGGTCTTTGGATGAAATCCTTTCTAATGACTGTTTGGAATAACGTTGTCGTCGGCACCCATTCCCCAATGAATTTGAATAAAGGTGAAGACTATAAGGCAAAAAATCATCAAGTTCATTAGGATCGAGCCTATGTGGCTGTGCACTGTGGACAACGGGTCAGCTAGCCCCAAAATCAGGCCACATATATTACAATTTTCTCTATTGTTAAAATTCCATGTTTTATCAGTAGCAGTTCATTTTTTTGTTTGGTGTTTTTTTTATATATAGTCTTTAATTACAAAAGTAATAGTTGCATTTTCTCAACATGTTTTGATCTACTCAAGCCTACACGACATGATCGAAGTTGGTTGATCAGTCCTATCAATCAGAAAAATCCTTGGTGGCTTGCACTGGCTGCAGGTCTCCCAGCACTGCTTGCTACTATCCTAGTCTTCATGGACCAACAGATTACTGCTGTTATTGTCAACAGGAAGGAGAATAAGCTTAAAGTAGGCATTTATTTATTGACTTGCTTTTGTGAAAATGTTGTAACTACATTACTAATAATTATCCTTTTAATTAATTAGCATTCATTTTGAATCTTAACATAAAAAAAAAAGAAACCTTGGAGCCTACATTGAGTCTGAAGAATAATGTAGATTGCTGAATTTGACTTAGTCCAGCAGGCCCCGCTGTGTATTATATGATGTGTTTATCTAATGCTGATAAAGAATCAATTTTAGCTATCATTTTGCTGAATGTGCCTCTTTGACTGTGGAACATCTTTTTTTCATAACTTAAGGCTGATGTGGGACACTTGACACCTTTTTTTTTATTTATTAATCAAACTACTCCAAACTTGATATGTATACTCCCTATGAATAACCATTTAAAAAAATGTGGTTTAAAATGTTTTCTTATAATGGTTGTCATGGCAACAGCCGCCATATTGGATTTTTGGTTATTGTTTTTAAATCGCTAAGGCTTTAAAACTATTTAAGCTATTGCCCCCAAAAAAATATACAATGTGTAGACCAATCATTTCAGAACATTTTCTTTAGATTACTATCTGAATATAGTAAAAACTTTTTATATAAATTTTTTTCTAACCTTGCTAAAGAAAAACATTTTTTTTTTTATTTTTTTCAAGTATTTTATTACAATTAAGAAAAAATATTAATTCAAACTTTAAAAATGTTCTATAGAAGTTGTTGTACATGGTGTAAATAATAAGCTGGACAAGTCTGATTGAATTCTATGCAGAGTCAAGGAAGGAGTAGTAAAAAAAAGTGAATAAAAATAGTATTCTGAGAAAATCGAAAAAAAAGAAGAAAAATTTAAATAAAACTAATTTATATACCTTACAAAAAAAAATTAAAAATAAGTAATTATTTGCCAATCGTGAAAATTATATTTTTATGTCCAGAAATGGTTGGGCTATTTAAATTAGGTTAAAACTGAAAATCATAATTTTAGACCTTTTTACCCAAATTTAGTGTAGCACATAGCCTTAAAGACAAAGAAAAATTTGCTAGCTATTTGATTTCTTATATCATTGTCACGTCTGATGTTACTGTGACAGGCTGTGTGATGAGAGACCTCTTCTGATCTCGAGTTTATATGGTTTACTGTGTGGACTACTTTGGTAGTCGTGTATTATCACTAAGTACTACGGTCTTGACACTTACATATAAACAAATGAAGGAACTCCTTTTCTGCAGACTTTACGTTTATTATAATGTATAAGAACAAATAATAGGACTGGCGAATCTTGCCACACAATATATATAATTACAAGGCACAAGTATTAATCCATAAGAAATATTATCACTCAGAACTTTCAATCAACTTAATTCAACATATATATTACAGTCAGAAGAAAAATAGTACTTCCACACTCTGCAGGAGTCCAACATTAACTGCCTAAATTATTCACTTATTTTAAGTTCATTCTATTCCCCCACGTGCAGAAAGCACGGAATATTACAATATGTGACTGTATGTCACTCCATGTCACAGGGGTTCTAAAACTGGGCTGTGACATACGCCCCGCACCCCAAAAAAGATTTTTGTCCAAAAATCTTTGACAAAGTATACTTGACTTTGTGTCAATAAAAAGTGATATATCCTAAGTTACTCCAATTATATAATCAGGTGCTCTAAAATTATTTCAATTATTCACTTCATCTTGTATATTCTTGATAATTATGTACATCATCATATTAAATACTGAGTTCCCTTCAAAAAGTGTAATATATACTTAATTGACTTGCAAGCAAAATCACTTAAGTAAATCAAAGTAATCATTTATAAAATACTCATATCATTCCTTATGTTAATGTTGTCACATGTGATCAATTCATTTCAAAGATTCAATCTTCATCAAGTGTTAATAGCTTTATGCATACATTTGTATTGACAAAAGTGTACATGCACTTAGCATGCTAGACAAAATACAAAAGAAAAAATGTAAAGTAATTTCACATCCCATATTTACATAGAGTTCAAGTTGAACACTTCATTTCAATGTGTATCATTTGACACACTGAGTAAATTTACTCAAATAATTACAATAAAAAATATTCCATCTTTATTTACATTTGTAATATGCTGTGTCAAAATATTATTCTAAGTTTTATCATCATCAAAAGTTCATAGTGACATGTCAATCAAGTTCAAGTTTGACCTTACATGAGGCTACTATAAATAGTCTAAGTCCAATACTGTAGTACAATAGTAAAAAATTCTTATGTTTGTAAACATTCATTGTAGTATTCAAGTGTGTAGAAAATTCAACAATATTTACATTTGTGAGTTGTTTTGAAAAAAAAATTCAGGTCAACAGTTCAAGTAGTTCACTGTTGTTTACATCTCATTGTTTACATTGCTGTGCATGCTCAGTAGTAAAAGAAAAATATGTACACACAAATAAGCACATCTGGTAATTGTCATATTACAAGTTGATAAAAAATACAATACATAAATAAATGATCTGTTATTGATCATAAGCATAATAGCTCAATAGTGGTTGAAATGTCATGATGACATTATAGAAAAAGTGTGACAATAAAGTGTCATGACCTACATGACAAATGTGTGAAATGTTAGGTTGACCCAGTTATCTAATGTTACTTAACTCTAAGTGGTACATTAAGGTTATTTATTCTGTTAAGATGTCCTGGCTAATGTGTTTAATGTCATTGTTTTCACTTGCTTCATTTTCATGTATCATATATCTGGATAAAAAGTCAGCTACTACATTTTCATGTCCTGGAATGCTTTGCAACTCAAATTTATAATCTGAAAGAATGAGTGTCCATCTGTTTAAAGGATCTAGTATTATAAGCTTTGATATTTAAGAATAAGGATATTTAAGAATAATAGTATAATTCATCTGGTGTTAGATTCTGATATGGCAATTCTTTCACTAATTCTTCATTAGACACATGACTTGTAGTGGCAATAGCACCTTGTACCACAGATAGTTCAAATATTTCACCTTTCTTTGCTGCCCATTCTCCCATTTCCGTACTAGTTACATTCTGATTTATACCCTTAACTTGACCCATTATTAGATCTTTAGCTGGAGTATCTAGCATAACAACATCCACTTCTCCCGTTATCCATGGGGTATCTAAATGCACTCTAGCCGTATTACAGATATCATACTTTTCTTCATTAGCATATACTACCTTAACTTTTTCTGGCAGTATTTGATCTGGTCTAACCAATTTGGAATTTAAAAGGATGGCACTGCTTCCTGTGTCCCAGAGGGCTTCCACTTTAACCCCGTTCACATATGAGGGATATATGTTTAATTTTGAGCCATTAGAGTGTATATAAGCCACTAGTTCTTCTCTATTGCCATGGGTATTATTATTATTTCTCCTGTTATTGTTTGGGCTCTGGCTATGTGTATCATTTCTATTTCTGCTGTTATTGTTATTTGAACTGTAGTTGGGCTGATTGTATTGATTATTGTATGTGTCTCTTCTAGCCTGTCTGTTATCATAGTTATTGTTGTACTGGTGATTGTTGAATCTGGGATTTCTACCAACAGGACTGACACTTTGGTTTGGCCTGTAATTGGTATGGCTATTTTGATTTGTCCTATAGTTGCTATAGTTGTACTGGTACCTATTTGGGCTATAATTATTGGGGTTTCTGTAATTGTTACTGCTATATCTATAGTTATCTCTCTGTCTGCATTGACTTTTGATGTGACCGGGTCTTCCGCAAAGAAAGCAAGACTTTGTGTTAGAATACATGTATCTGTTATTGTTGTTATTAGGTGTTGTTACTGTGGCAGCTAATTGATATAGGTCCCTTTTGTCTATAGTATGTCCCGGGTGACTATCTTTAAATAAATTTAAGTTGGTGATAAGGTCAGTCTCTGTTTTAATTTTCTTTTCTTTGAGAAAGGTGAATACTAAGTCAGTAACGTTGTTGAGCACATTGTCGATCAGTAACATGTCCAGTATTTGTGTAGGGTCCTTAATGTCACATTTCGCTAATTCTAACCACTTTATCATGTTGGTCCTCATGTCAAATATAATTCTATTGAAGTCCCCATCCTTTTTGAGCTTAGTGTCCCTGAATTGTCGTCTGTAAAAATCAGAGTTTTTCCCATAATGCTCTAGAAGTCTGGTCTTTACTGCAGCATAGTCTTTTTTCTGTTCTACTGCTAATGTGGCAATGATGTTGAGGGGTTCCCCAGATAAATTGGCTAACAAATGTTTGGCCATGTCTTCATTACTTAGGTTGTGAGTGGAGGCAATATGTTCGAATTGTACTAGATAATTCTCAAGGGTCTCATCTTTGAGATTAAATTTGTGGAACTTGGAGATAAATGGTTTTGGGGTGGACTGTTGGGTCAAAATGCTTGGATTAGTTTTGGCAGCCTCTAATTTAGCCAGCTCTACTTTATCATGGCTTTCCTTTTGTTTGGTTTCTAGTTCTTTTATTTCCTTCTGGTAATTTCTCTCTCTATTTCTTTCTTCTCTGTCCCTATCCTCTTTCTCTTTTTGTTTTATGTTTGCTAATTCCCTCTCTATAAATTCCCTCTTTTTGTCACCCTCTAGTTCCATTACCTTCACTAGCTCTAATATTTTATCATAAGAAGACATGTTTGGTGTTTTGTGTGTTCAAATGGATAACTAAGTGAGAAAAATGTGATATGATATATTTGTCACAAAATATGTGTATTATTTTACATGTGTGTACATACAATCAAAAAATCAATCAATAGTTATGATGAAAATTGTAATGTGAAATATTAAATAACTATGTAGATCTAGATCAAGATCAAAAATGAGTTATACAACTCAGTGTCATGAATATTCAAATTTAAATAATCATAAATATTAACATATGTCTGCTATAGTGCCAGTGTAAAATAGTAGAAAAATGAAAATAATAAAAGAAAGAGGTATATATATACAATATAAGAAAAAGACAAACACAGAAACAATATATAAAACAACACAGTCTGCTTTAAAGAAATCAATAAAAAGTAGAAATGTGACAGGAGAAATACAGATATATAGATACAGAACTTTTAAACAAACCAACAATATAGATACAGAGTAGGTACACTGACAGAGATACAAACAAGACTCAACAGCTAAATAAATATTTTCCACTGTATTCTATGACCTCCTACCAACAAGGAGAGCCTCAAACGCATTGGGCCTTATAGAGGTTAAAGAATAAATAGAATATTCCCTAAAAGAACTTATCAAAGATGTTGTTTGATAATTCCTCTCCACCGCCCCAAAAATAGTTAACATAGATGTAAAAGAAAAATGTGAGTGCTTATTCTGTTCTGAGTGGCTATATTAGCCAACAATACTTGTTGCTGTATCAATTACTGTATAACTTATATTCAATAAATATTACTTAAGACTTACAACTTGTTCTTCCTTCAAGTCGTCAATAATAATCCAAATGTTGCATACTCCAGTGAAATAATACAATAAGTTTATTCAATAATCCAATGGAGACGATAATCCAACTTTAGAGTAATCCATTGACATAGTAACAATGATGAACTTGTGCAATAAATAATCCAGTGCAAGCGATAATCCGAGTGTAGACAAATTAATCCACTTATAAAAATTTAGACTATTAATCCACTGATAGAATGAGGATAATATGGGCACGATGACCTGACTGATTATAAATGTAATCCACGGATAATTGCCTTGAAAATAGAAGACTATACACAGTGAAATATAATAATTAATCCACTGGAATCATAACATAATACTGTACTTGAGGAATAAATACAATTATCTCGCTCAATGATGTAGCCTAGGACTAGGATTAGCCTATAGCTACGAGTATAACTGTGCCCAGGTTATACTTGCATAGTACTGGTGTGTAGACACAGCCAATGACAATGCATGGGCGAGTCTAAAAAAACGTTCACCCGATGACGATGACTTGAATGACGTCTGGTTTGCCAAAGGATAGCGCAGGGTTAGCACACTGGTCGTCTAGTGCTTCGCTTCAGTTCACCTACGCTTGTGACACTTCAGCTCTCAGGAAACTGGGATGGAGGTTGTAATCTAGATGCGGTGTAGATCTGGGTTTAGACTTTCAATACCGTTGACGTGTAGAAATGCTCTAGTAAGTCTAGATAAATTATAGATTGGTTGCTGTTTCTATAGTTCAGATTCAGGTGTCACAATAGCTTGAGAGGCTAGGTGGTTGAAATTTGTTGAAGTTAGCGGATGTAGCTAAGTACTTTCATCAGTTCTTTGTTTACTGTTAGGTGTGTAGCTCTTCTCTGTCAGTTGCCTCTGTTTCAATTAGGTCGTACTATTTATAGATTTGAATCTGGGTCTAATAAGTTCAGTCAGTTATTATTGTTCAATTGAGGTTTCTGGCCTAAAGTTATTGATGGGCCAATCCTTTGAACAAGTTCTGAAATGCTTGTGTGTTTTACTTAAGTATACAGTTTAGATTACCTTCAGTATCGAAAATTTAAGTTCTTCAGCCTTCACACACGTTCAGCTTGCATTAGGCGCCATATTAGTAAAAATATTTTAATACAGTATCCTTCCGCTTTGTTTTCAATCCTAGTTAAATGTCATGGGTTCGATATGTCATTGACAATCATATGACAATCATACTGGCCACCAAGAATGTCACGTCTGATGTTACTGTGACAGGCTGTGTGATGAGAGACCTCTTCTGATCTCGAGTTTATATGGTTTACTGTGTGGACTACTTTGGTAGTCGTGTATTATCACTAAGTACTACGGTCTTGACACTTACATATAAACAAATGAAGGAACTCCTTTTCTGCAGACTTTACGTTTATTATAATGTATAAGAACAAATAATAGGACTGGCGAATCTTGCCACACAATATTGTTACGACCCTATTGCCCTATTGGCGACGCAAAAGGGTTAACGGTGATCAGCTGAGATTTGGACACAGGCCAGCTACACAGTTTAGCGTGCTAGCGTGCTACA
>JADKLZ010005465.1:14593845-14649322 GCA_021533235.1 Biomphalaria straminea | reverse complement strand
TATAAGAGTAAGGTAATGAATTTTACATGTAAGATTATCACTAAATGGACACTTTTTATTGACATGCTACTTCCATTAGAATTGACTTCTTTTTATTTCTTTCAGATTGTTGACAGATTTCTTCTGTACTTTGTGAGTCCTAAGTACCAACCTGATTATCCTTATCTTCGACATGTGCCTTTAATGAGAATTCATATCTACACTTTCATACAAATTCTGTGCCTTGCTGGTCTGTGGATTATAAAAACATTCAAGGAAACATCTGTTGGTTTCCCGCTCATGGTATGACATTATATTTTATTTATAATAAACAATTTTAATGCATAGTAATTTATTTTTATGTAAAACAATCTATTGAATTTTGTTGATACAATATTCTACTTTGCTGATTAATAATTTATAATGAATAGTTAACTGTTCAATATTGTATACAAATCTTTTAAATTTATGAAAATGTATTTTAATTTATACAAATCTCTGTTCAAAAGTTTGTACATGTTATTTCTCCCACACCCGAATTCGGATTAAGTTGAAATTTCCCACAACTATTTCTTGAGCCTGACTTAACAAAAATCATTTAGTTTATTAACTATTGGTAATTAATTATTATATTTGGTATTGAACAAGGGAAAGAAATTGTACTTGACAGATGTGATAGTTTAAGTTGAATTCATCCCCTTGATGAGGCTTGAGCCCTCAGTGAACATGTTTTTTTTTAAATTCTTTTAAAAAATTATTACAGTAACATTCACCCATATACTCCCTACTTCAACACCTCCCCCCCTTTTCCAACTGATCCAGACAAGTGATAGAATCAAAGCTCAAAGCATAAAATTGTGCTAAACAAAAACTAATGATAAATATTTATAATTGCACAGATTTTTTATTGTTAGTCTAGATGTATTACAAATTTAATCACATGACTGATCCATAGTAATTGATACAGTTGCACTTAATATAAGCTTTGTTGGTTGTTGTTTTTTTTTTTAAGTATTTTTTTGTTTTTCTTGTTTATTTATTTCTGTATCATGGTCATCTTGAAAGATAATGTTGTCTTTCAATAGATGATTGTTCACCTTGTTGACATTATTCATAACAATGTCAATCAATACAGTTCAAAACTGCTTAGTTTCATAAACCTATACTTTGCCATTCTTACCAAGAGCTGAGATTACAAGATGGCTTTCTGTGAGGTGAGTTTGGGGACTAGACATGAGAGAACCTTTCTTTCATCCTTACCATTTGCAGTACTCTTGGTGTTGCAATAGTCTGCAGGAAGTTTTTTGTTTATTTTCTTTCTCACCTTTCATTTTTCTACTTATAAATGTTTCTACTATGGCGCCTGTGATAAAGTCACCCATGATCAACAAAATCTGAAAAAAAAAAGTTTTTTTTCTTGTTTTCTTTTTTTTTCATAATATATTATTAATTTATGTTTAAAATTTTTAAAGTTCACGTTTTTAATTATTATGTTGCCAGGTTTTAGCTACATGCTTCATCCGAAAACTTTTGGATTGTGTTTTTACCCAATATGAGCTCAGCTGGCTAGATCACATACTTCCACCAATCACATGCAAGAAACAAAAGGTAACAGTGAATGAAAACATCGTCATGGAAACCAAAAGAAATGTAAATAACATAAACAAACCTGGAACTAGATCTCCTTTTCCTAAAGAGGAGTCTCCCATAAAACTTAAAATGAAAATGGATGTAGAAGCCCAATTGCGTGACAGACAAGTTAATGGCATTGTGTAAACTCTCCTTTTCATTAAGCCAATAAAACATTTTTCTTACCCATCAAAAAAATATTATAGAGCTTATTTTTGAAAGTGTATGCTCTATTTAAACATATTATTTGCTTGCTAAAGCTGCAAATTAAAAGTTATCTAAAATAACACAATCAGCAGGATTACATTATTTACACTACTAAATCTTTTGTTAAGAAACTTTCCTTTATGTAAATATATATGTTCTTCACACAGCTTCTTATTAAATTATTATTTTTTTAAAGAAGCAATCATTCCATAAATTGTTTTACCTAAATTACAAATTTCAACAAAGAGAGAAAATGTATTTAGAAATCCCAAACTGAAAGATTCAAAGTTAAAAACATTCAGATTTTGTGTTGAACTATTTTGTGTTCATGATCTCAATTAATTACATCTTTACAATCCAAAGTTTAAGTTTGCTTTGATAAAATAAAGATTAAAAATAATTTTAAAAGCTTTTTTATTATAGAAAAAAACAAAAAAGTTTCAAAAACTTTACAATGAATTGTTTAAAGCTATGCATAGAATACAAGTAAAATCCACATAAAAATGTAAAACAAAAGACAACTATCAAGTTCATTGAAGCATTTTATTCTTTGTGTATCTTGTTACTTAAGTATTCTAGACAAAATAGCATCAAAAGTATTTGCAGTAAACAATAAAATATCTTCAACTTTGAGCAAAATATAATCTCTCTCTCATACAGCTGTGACACAGCCATATCAATCTTACATACACTATATATATATTAACAGTTGTGTCATTTAGGGATGATACCAATTATATCACACAAATTATATATATAAATAGTGGTGTCATTAGGGGAGGACTTTATTTGTATAAAATATAAGAATAACTCAATTTGAATATTAAATTTGGTGCACATATTACAGTTGAATACCAATTTATGTATATAAGTAATGAATAGAATAAACCAACAGATTTTATTGAACAATTGATTTTATAAATGGGGATGCTGATTTCATCATGGGATACCAGCCCTAGCAATGCATCTGGGTAAATTGAAAATAATCTTTTTAACTAAAATGATTATAAATACATTCATTTACAAAGTTTCCTACAGATAATAAAATATTCACTGTTAACCACAAAACCTCATTTATTGACATATCATTCTGTTCATTAAAACACTGATCCTTCGAATGATGTTTTACAATAAGTTCTTATTTTCATTTTACTAAGAATTATAGCTTGTTACTACATATATCATTTTCATATTCACCATTTTCCCCTTACTAACATTATATTTGAATTCAGTATTTACTTCCCCTCATATGGGATGGTGAAATATATTACATATTTTTCTTCTCTCTTTATACTAATCTACTATTATGAGCTATTAACATTCTTATTTATCTCCCTTGTATATCAATACATTCCATTATGGTTAATTGGCCTACTAATAATATTGTCATTTGTAAAAGACAAAATCTTTGAATCCAAAAGAAAAAAAAAATTTACTGGAACAAGCAGAGATTGGACTTGATATCACTACTAACAATTAAAGACATCTTCAATGCAGTGTTATAATATTAATTTGTTCCAATTGATAAAAAAAAAAAAGATTTCACATTTCTCTCTAGATGTAAACTTTGTTAGTAGATCAACTGACAACTTCATGATGTTGAGATATTTAGGCAAAGATTATTGTTCTCCAGGCTAGTAGCTCGCTAGAGAACTCTGATGACTGCACCAATGGTTCACGGTCAGTACCAGTGATCAACATCAAGGAAGAGCCCATAGAGATGTCTGACCAGAGTGAGGCGTATGGTTCTAATGAAGCTATTGTTAAAGGTCATGAAAATAACTCCTGGAGTCATGTTACAATTACAATAAGCTAAACAACCATTTTTCGCCTGCTTAGAGTTAATATGACAATAAGCTAAGCAATAATGCATGCTGGGAATGAGCATGTTAATAAGCTAAACTCATAACCATTGCATGATGAGAATTAGGATGTAAATAAGCCAAATACACATCCATTGCATGCTGGCAATTAACAATAATTATAACAAAATAATCTTTATTATCCATGAGGAGATTTGTCTTACAATTTGTGCATTAAAAAAATTTTATTTATAGAAACAAAACATACCTTCCTACCTGTTACTCTCACATGTAACAGGGGAAATGTTGACATCAGATAGATCAATTGTGTTCCATGATTTGATTGCCAGTGAAACAAAGAAGTTTTTGAAAATGGTGTGTTTTTTGGTAAATTCTTTTTAGCCTTTTTACCAATGTTTCTCTCAAACAGTTGTTTGATCGAGTTTGGTTGCCACCAATGAATTTTCTAGAAGCATTTGTGATTTTCTGCAGTTTATTTTTATTTTATAATGTTGTGATGATGATGTGACCATGGTAAAACATTGACAACACCTTTTCACTAACAGTAAAGAAGGAACTTTTTCTTAGTAATAGTAAACTTGGTTGCCCCTTTTTTGGTGATATAATCAAATCAAGTCAAATGTAACTTGATACATTTTCCCAGCCATTGAAAAGCCTCAGCATCACACAGCTTTTATTTCGTGCATTCTTCTTTTTTAAAAGGAAGATAATAATTCTATTTGCATGGCAATTTCTTGTTAGACATGGAATGCCCTGAGAGAGATTTCAACATTGTGCTATATTGTATACACTTCCATGATGCATTTGTAATAATTTTTTATGCAATATTTTATTATGTTCTCTTATTAAGTGATAATTAATTGTAGTTAGACCTTTATGAGGCGCATGAGCAATAGAACACGCGGTAACATTCATGATATGCTAAACAAAAGCCAAAATTTATTAGTCATAAAGTTAATAACTGATTGTAATCAGAATTTACTTACAAATTGTGTTGTTTCTCTATTTTAATATTCCCACTTTCTCATTTACAATTTCAAAGCAGCGTTTAATCTCAAACTATCTAGTTTTTAAGATGTTAAGATCAAAGAAACCCAAAACAAAAAAAAATGAATTCTAAATGTCTGATTCAGAGCTTATTTGCGAATTCAACAATTTATTTGGCTGGGGAGGGGAGGTAAAAAGCTATTGAGGAGAAATCTAATGCACAGCTGTATATTTATAACTGTGCAGCCTGCATCTGGCGAGTACTTAAGATCATCACTTCACTAAATCAACCTTTTTTCTTGGTACGCATGTTATTGCATAAACAATAATTAACTGATCCAGTGGTGAAGTCATTGAGTAAAGAAACTCTTATAGCTAAACCCGATGGTGATAATACTACAATTCTCTCATTCAAAACAGTTGACTTCACTTTATGGCATCGAATCCTAAAACTTAGAAAGAAACATTCTTGTATTAATTTTTTTTTTCTTGTTGTCTGATTAATGAAATCGACTGCTGTTTACTAAATGCTGAACATCCATAGAAATTATGTTCACACGTCGTCATTGTTTTTTTTTTTTTTGTTTTTGTTTTTTTTTACAAATGTTCTTATTACGCTAAAGATGTGTATATAAGCATACAATACTTTAATTCATAGTATACATTCAAAATAAATACCTTGTGATTAAATGTAGATTAGGTTTGTATAATAAACAGAGACATTAATATTGCACACATGTAACTAGAGTGTAACGTATTAGATTTCAATAGAACTGAACACTGTGCTAAACATCACGTGATATAAGTGTTACCCCAATTGGACTACGTCAATATTTACATGACTGTGGAGAGAGCTTGCCGCCATTAGCCCCATAAAGAAAAATACTTTTATGATTTGTCTTTTTTTCATGATTTAGATGTCTCGTAAACTCTTTAAGCAATCACTAAGAGGGAAACTTTAACATTCCTACTGATTTATATTTATAGTGGCCAGATATTGATCATATTAACAATTCATAAAAATATTTCATTAACATCACATCAACCCCACGCCTGATTTTGTGTTTCTAAAAAGTAATTACACTTTGTTGGAAGGAACGCCGGCTAAGATTTAATGGCCAAGGTGGATTGCTACTGCAGAGAATTTCTTTCATTGCCATCATATGCAATGATCTCAATCCCCCCTGACATCTCAGCAGAGTCATGTGACTTTACCTTGCCTGCTTGTTGTCTCATGAACGTTTCCCAAGTAACGGGCGCTAGAAGCTCGGGACAGTATTCACCATTCAATAAATCATCTGCCCAATTAGCTTCGCTTTATAGAACTTAATAATAATCAAAGTAAGGCGTATGTATTTAGCCCGCGTGGAAATCAAAATCGTTTGACCAATCTTGATAAAACTTGATATTAAAATTCCTTAGGTCATGGCAGAGACCTTAGTGAATCTTTATAGTCCTCCCACAACTGAGGGGGAGGGGGGTAAAAATAAAATACCTAAATTTATCTGTATTAAAGAGCGAAACGTATAGACACATCGGGTAAACCCGGTCCGCAGCCCGCGGGTCATATTCGGTTAGTATTGCATACAAATTAGATGAGACTTACTCATTCGTCGGATATATTTGGCGTTTAATATAACCATAGTAATAAAAAGTAGTATTCGACATTTAAAAAGTAAAGTATTAGACGTCTTAGACCAACTATTGTTCGAGGGACATAAGGATACACAAGCCTACCAAAAGCAACTTTTTAAGCAAGTTCTGCATATCACTGTTTAGCATGGCACCTTATCTTAGTTTGTAGTTGCAATGTAGACTCTGAGTTGAACATTAGTGTTTTTGGACTTGCTCCTTACTAACAATTCATGTTGGATTCTTCTTATGACTGCTATCACATTTGTTTTGTAAATAGTGTTATATATTTAACTGTACATTATTGTCATTGTACAAAAGGTTCATGTTTCACCTGTGTATACAACCAGAGAATTATCAATATAGATCTATAGAGACCAAATTTTTGGTGACAAAAATGTAATTGTTTAAGTTATTCTCATTGTATATTTTAATAGCCTAATGTTATGAAACTAAATAATTAAGACTTATGCAGAATTGTTACAGTAAAAAAATTATGTTAACTGTTTCTATGAAATAAACTACTTTAAGTTCAACAACTTTCACATTGTATATTCTCATATATTCAAATATATTGTATGATGTTATTAGAATCTTTGTTTAGTTTGAAGAACACGTTTTCATCTTGCTCCATATTATCATCTTGTTTGGCTGATTTCATTCTGAGAACAAAAGAATGAGGACCTGATAGTTTTAAGGGTTGGGAATAGCACGTATTATACAGTACATTTCTTTTTTTTTTATCTGATTTTTTTTTAAATTAAGAAATTAGTTTAGAATCATGTCATTGCCGGGCTTTACGCTAGTACACGAAAGTCGCTGCAAAAAGTTCATTTTAAAAAATGTGCGAGATACCTATGTGTGGAGAGTATTTCTTATGGTAACATTTCCTCCCTTACATTTACGTAATTGTTTTAGAATTGGTGTTTTGTTATTAAAAAATCGCTTGCATAATTAATTTTATAAATTAAATGGTTTGCTTTTAGAAAACTAAAAGTAGCCGTTGCACCTAAACTTTTCAAGCCGCATTTAATGGTGAAAAAATATTTTTCGTATCTCTTCTAGTTTTGGCGTCCTGAGTGTGACAGACGGACATTTTGCACAAGCCTAATAGCGGCTTTTCCCCTTACGGGGGCCGCTAATAAACAATAACGTAATATCATATATTAGCACATCCTTCCTTTTAAAGTTCTTCATAGGGCCTACTGATATTTAGAAGGAATCTTAACAACTCGGCCACTTCTGGTTGTTTTGACTGGCACAAGTTCTCTAGACGTTGGTCTATAACTGTCTGTTTCGGTTGTTCTAACAGTTTGCTGTTCATTGTCCTCGTCAGTATCATAGTACCCTGCGATGTCTTCATAAAAACTCTTGTTCAAAAACCTTTGATTTCTTCTGTAGGTTTTTCCTTCATTTGTCTTTATGATATAAGATCTGGGTGATGAATGTTTCTTAAAGACGACAGCTTTCTGCCATGTTTGTCCTAGACGCACTCTCACCTTCTCTCCGACAGAATAATCTTTAGGTGGTCTTGCTTTTGCATCGTATTTTACTTTGCTTTTCATGTGTCGTTTATTGAGTAATGTCTCTGCATTTTCAGCTATCGATGGTTTAAATAGTTTGGGATCAGTTGGAATTATGTCCCTGAGTCTTCTACTCATCAGCAGTTGTGATGGTGAATACGGCAGTCCACTTATTGGAGTATTTCTATACTCGAGCATAGCGAGATATGGATCTTTCCTACTTTTATATGCTTTGTTAAATATCTGCTTTACGATACCAACATACACCTCACTTTGACCGTTTGATTGAGGGTACCTGGGACTTGATGTAGTTATCTTGAAATTCCATTCAGAAGCAAATTCTCTATATTGATAACTGTTGAATGGCATATTGTCGCTCACTATTTCTTCTGGTATGCCATGTCTAGCAAACATTCCTTTAAGTGCCCTGATAACACATTCTGCTGTTTTGTTCTCCAGTCGTTTTATTTCAGTGTATTTTGAGAAATAGTCCACAACTAGCAAATAATCATTGTTTCGCCATTCAAACAAATCCGTCTCAACCTTTTTCCATGGTCTGTCTGGTACAGCATGAGGTAGCAATTTTTCCTTCACATTGTTTCTTTTGAACGTTGCACAGGTTGAACATTTAATTATGGTCGAAAAAATATCTTTGGACAGTCCTGGCCAAAACACACTCTGTCTTGCCTTCGACCTGGTTTTCTCAAGACCAAAATGACCTGTGTGCAACTTGTCGAGAATTTCATTTCTCATGCTTGAAGGAATTATAATTCTGTTCTCAAAGAACAATATTCCATTCACTTCATGAATACTGTCTTTAAATGACCAGTACACCTTTACTGTTTCATGCACTTGAGTTTTCAACTTTGGCCAACCTTCTATGACATAATTAATTAATATTTTCAATTTAGCATCAGTTTCAGTTTTCCTTCTAATTTCAATAATCTTCTGATCACTTCCCGGAAACTGTGCTGTTGCAATATGAATTCTCATAACCATGTCATCATCTGAATTTGATTGTTCTTGACCACTGATGTATGCACGCGATAACGTATCAGCTATTTGCATCTTTGAACCTGGAGTGTAAGTTACTGTTAGTTGATATCTCAATAGTCTTAACATCATCAACTGAAGTCTTGGTGAAATCTTGTGTAAAGACTTCGTCACAATAGTTTGCAAAGGTTTGTGATCTGATTGTACAGTCACGGTTCGTCCAAAAATATAGTGGTGAAAATGTTCAGCCGCAAACACTATAGCTAACATTTCCTTTTCTATCTGTGCATATCTGCACTCTGTTTCTGTCAATGATCTTGACGTATACGCAACTGGTTTGTCTTCTTGCATTAAACATGCTCCCAACCCTTTAGAAGAAGCGTCACACTGAATAGTAACTGGTTTTTCAGTGTTAAACAGCTTCAGAACCGGAGCTTCACTCAGAGTTTTCTTTATTAGCTGGAAAGCATTTTCTTGCTCTGCATTCCACTGCCACAATACATCTTTCTTTAGCAATTCACGCAACGTTGAATGTTTGGAATGAAACTTGACAGAAAGTTCAGCATCCCTAGCAGTCTTTGAATTCCTGTGCGATCTGTTGGTGCTGGCATCTCCATTATTGCTTTGATTTTAGCTGGATCTGGACGAATACCATCTGCTCCAATTTGTCTTCCGAGATAATTAACACCAGAAAGTTTATATTGTATCTTGTTCTTGTTGAACTTTACATTGTTCTTTCTAGCTCTCTCCTGAACATTTTCAAAAATTTGATCATGTTCTTTTTCATCTTTCGCTGCAATCAGCATGTCATCTGACATGATATGTACACCTGGGATGTCTCCGAATACTTGAAACGCACGTTTCTGTTGTACTTCACTTGCTGAGGATATACCAAAAGGCATTCTCTTTTTTTCTCGCGCTTTATCGGTAAATTATGTTTCAATAGAGAAAGCGAGAAAAAGTAAAGGGAAGAGAAAAAAAAAGATTACAAAGAGAGTTTGTGTATCACACAAACTCTCTTTGTCGCTGCTAAGAGTTCATTTAAAAAAAATTATATCAAAGATAAACGACAGAAATATACATCTTCCGTGCTTTGATCTCTCAACGGGGGCCGCCTCTGAGTGTGTGTATCATACAAACTCTCTTTGTCGCTGCTAAATGTTCATTTAAAAAAAAAATTATATCAAAGATAAACGACAGAAATATACATCTTCCGTGCTTTGATCTCTCAACGAGGGCCGCCTCTGAGTTTGTGTATCACACAAACTCTCTTCGTCGCTGCTAAAAGTTCATTTAAAAAAAGTATATCAAAGATAAACGACAGAAATATACATCTTCCGTGCTTTGATCTCTCAACGGGGGCCGCCTCTGAGTTTGTGTATCATACAAACTCTCTTTGTCGCTGCTAAAAGTTCATTTAAAAAAAATTATATCAAAGATTAACGACAGAAATATACATTTTCCGTGCTTTGATCTCTCAACGGGGGCCGCCTCTGAGTTTGTGTATCACACAAACTCTCTTTGTCGCTGCTAAAAGTTCATTTTAAAAAAATTATATCAAAGATAAACGACAGAAATATACATCTTCCGTGCTTTGATCTCTTAACGGGGGCCGCCTCTGCCACACCGCTTTTATGAGTTAATAACTTAGAAAGTAAATACTTATAGGTTGAAACAAAATGAAACGTGAAATCCGTTGCAGTGTATTAGATTAATAATTGTCTTAAATTAGGTTTCATTTATATTGCATACTAATTAGGTTTTTTCTCTTTAAATACTGCTTGCATAAAATATTTTTAAAAATTAGATTTTGAGCTTTTAGAAAAAAAAAAAGTAGCCGTTGCATCAGAACTTTGAATGATCTATATTATCGTGATGTCAGATTTTCATTTTCTTTTCTACTTTCTGAGCACTAAACGGGACGGACGGACAGACAGACAGACGGACAGACAGGCCACACAAAACTAATAGCGTCTTTTCCCCTTTCGGGGGCCGCTAAAAATAGATTTTCGCTATCTTAGCCGTTCGCGCATCACATTTATACAAAGATTTCTTAGTGTTGTAATCATTGCACCTTCCTAGGCAAGAAAGAAAACTGCCTCGTTAAAGGTAATTCGATAAACGGCCTCGTCATGGGTATTAGACGAAATAATGCCCCATCCTAGGCAAGAAGTAAACTGCCTCTCTTCTATGTCAGTTACGGCAAGTTTGCGCCTAAGCTGGTCTTTGAAGCGTTTCCGTGGGGCGCCTCTGTTACGTCGAACACCTTTTAGCTCACCAAAAAGCCTGCATTTGGGATCCCCCTCTGAGTTTGTGTATCACACAAACTCTCTTTGTCGCTGCTAAAAGTTCATTTAAAAAATAAATATATATATATAAAAGATAATCGACGGAAATATACATCTTCCGTGCTTTGATCTCTCAACGGGGGCCGCCTCTGAGTTTGTGTATCACACAAACTCTCTTAGTCGCTGCTAAAAGTTCTTTTTAAAAAAAATTATATCAAAGATAAACGACAGAAATATACATCTTCCGTGCTTTGATCTCTCAACGGGGCCAGCCTCTGAGTTTGTGTATCACACAAACTCTCTTTGTCGCTGCTAAAAGTTCATTTAAAAAAAAATTATATAAAAGATAATCGACGGAAAGATACATCTTCCGTGCTTTGATCTCTCAACGGGGGCCGCCTCTGAGTTTGTGTATCACACACAAACTCTCTTTGTCGCTGCTAAAAGTTCATTTTAAAAAAATTATACCAAAGATAAACGACAGAAATATACATCTTCCGTGCTTTGATCTCTCAACGTTAGCCCTGTAAAGCCGATGTTCAAGGCAACTGCCACACCTCTTTTATGAGTTAATTACTGAGAAAGTAAATGCTCTAGGGCAGGGGTCGGCAACCTTTTGAGTTGAAAGAGCCAAAAATTACAATTTACAAATTTAAAATTTTTTAAAGAGCCGCAACATCTTTTTTCTTGCCAACTATAAATAGTACTTACTTTTAATGAAAAAAAAAGGTTTATTCCTATATAAGTAGTGTTTTTCACCCTTAAAAATAATTTAGGAAACAACAAAACAGTTAAACCTTTACTCACAACACTAACTTATACGTGAATAACAAACAATTGGACAAACTAATTGAATAAGAGCGATGGCTTTGCATGGTTTTAGAAAGTTTGGATACATTTAGCTCATAGCTTGTTTTTTGTTTCAAACACAACTCTAAATTTTGATTTCCTTGTTGGCTTCTTTCTTTACTTTGAATTATATTTATGCAGGAGAACGCTTTCTCGCACGAATATGTTGATAAAGATAGCCAGCACTCCTACTACAAACTTCTTCACTAGACTGTAGCAATCTGGATTTCTATTCAACACATCACCTCGCGGTATTCCTTTAAAAGCTCTGCACTTTTGTTACGTCCATCATTTCTGGACCTCCAAACTCTTCCAACTTGATTTTTAACTCCATATGCCTTACACTTTCCACCCCACAAAACTTTTATTAATCGATTAATTGCTTTTCTAGAGATCCAGTATCAATTCCAAAATCATCAATGTGGATTTTGTTACTATTTGTGTTGAGAGGATTTACTTGGAATCCTAGAATGGTTGGCTTTGCACTGCTCAAACCTATCAAGAAATTCATCTTATTCTTATATATATATTTTTTACACCTGTGCTGAAGTAATTCATGTCAAAAGTTGCACTTATTTTAACGCGATTATATTGTAGACATTGAAAATAAAGTACTGTAATATATTACATTAAGCAACTCAACGGCAAGGAAAACAATAACAATATAAGTTTAATCAACATGGATCTCCAAACAAGGCCGATGTCAACAACCAACGTTACATCGAGACTTCCTTCCTGTGTACAACTATTTTCATAACAGTGTTTTAATAGTGCACAAATGCGCACCACAATAATGGTGTGGAAACAGAGTTACAACATTGCCCCCTTCTCAGATTTGTCCGTCCCGGACAAAAATCGATTTCATGACCAAGAGCAGTGGACCAGTTGATGCAGGCGGAGGTCTGTCGATTGTGGCGACAATGATCTTATCTTGCCACCTCAATGAAGCCATCTGCGTTGTGCTTTGCGTATGTCTCTTTTTTCCTTCCTCTCCAATTGATCTGCCTTGATTAAGGGCAGCCTCATAGCAGAAAGAGAGGCAGAAGATGTCATGGCGGTGGTCATCAGAACCATTTGTTCCAAGCGTTGCACCAGCAGGATTTCTCGATGCGCTGTAAGGCCCAAGGAGACCAGGCTGTTAAAAACGTAATAATCTTTCTCTCTCCACTCGCACTCCCTCCTCCTCTCTTCATTCATTCAGTCCATTCTCGTGCGCCGGTGCACAGCCATAGAGTCTCTACAGAGCATGGTCATTACACTGCCCCCTTCCTAAGTCTGTTCGTCCCGAACTGACTCCGTTCCTGTCTGTTCTCCACAATACCGGTACAACCGATCGACATGTACCACCTTGCATTTAGTTCGGGGACCCTTCTGAATGCGGTAAACCACGTCGTTAATTCTTTTCAAAATCCTATAAGGTCCTTCCCAATCCTTTTGTAATTTAGGCGATCTTCCCTTCTTTCTCTTTGGGTTATACAGCCAAACAAGATCATGCTCCACAAAACCAGTACAATTGACCCTTTTATCGTATCTGGTCTTCATGAGGTCGCTATTTTCTTTTAACCGACTTCGTGCAAGTGCATGAACCGTCTCGAGTCTCCTTCTAAGATCTGCTACGTACTCGCTTGCTGTCGTTGGTTTGTCTCCTGGCAGCCCAAATAAAAGATCTGCTGGCAGCCGAAGTTCCCGACCAAATAATAATTTGGCTGGTGTATAACCAGTGGTTGCATGAACTGCTCCTCTATAGGACATGAGGAATAGAGGAATGCAGTCATCCCAATCGTTTTGTTGTTCTACAGTCATTTTAGCCAGGTGTTGTATCAACGTACGATTAAAGCGTTCTACCATCCCGTCTGATTGTGGGTGCAGTGGCGTTGTTCGAGTCTTTTCAATTTTTAAGATTCTGCAAATTTCTTGGAATAGCTTGGATTCAAAGTTGCGTCCTTGATCCGAATGTAGTTCCATAGGTACACCAAAGCGGCTAATCCAGTGTTCCACCAAAATATCGACTATTGTTGTGGTTTCTTGGTTTGGTATCGCGAAAGCCTCAGGCCATTTACTGAAATAGTCCATTATCACTAGAATATATCTGTTTCCTTTTAGTGTCTCAGGAAACGGGCCAGCTATATCGAGTGCGATTCTCTCGAATGGAACACCTACGTTGTACTGTTGTAGGGGTCCCCTTGTTCGACGTTGCGGGCCTTTTGTTGATGCACACCGGTCACATCTTCTGCACCAATCCTCTACATCTTCCTTGTACCGACACCAATAAAACCTTTGTCTCACTTTCTCCAACGTCTTGTTAATACCCAAGTGACCACCTGTGGCGCCATTGTGCAACTCTTGGAGTACGTCCTGGACTCTCACTTTTGGGAGAACTATTTGTAATCGTGTTGATGTCCCATCGGTAGATTCCCACATTCGCTTGAGAACACCGTTTTCTACTACCATTGAATCCCATTGTGCCCAGTACGCCTTCATGGTAGCCCCTTTCTCAGCAATGTGTTGCCAATCTGGTCGCTCTCCCCTCTCTTTCCAAAGAAGAACGGTTGCCAGATCCTCATCTTTCAGTTGATCAGCACAGATATTCTCTACTCTTGATTTAAAAAGTGGTTATTGGCAGGTTGGAATGCATTCTGAAGATAGAGAGAAAACTGTGCACTATTAAAACACTGTTATGAAAATAGTTGTACACAGGAAGGAAGTCTCGATGTAACGTTGGTTGTTGACATCGGCCTTGTTTGGAGATCCATGTTGATTAAACTTATATTGTTATTGTTTTCCTTGCCGTTGAGTTGCTTAATGTAATATATTACATTGGTGTCAGAGGTGAGGATTATAGGCAACTCAACGGGAGGAGGGTAAGTAATGGCTTCCCGTGATAGAAAAGTAATGGCTTCTCCTGTTATGAAGCAGCTAGATCAGCTCTCGGTGAAAGAAATTAAACAAGAGCTGCGGGATCGAAGTCTGAAGATTGGGGGTAGTAAGGAGACGCTTACAGCTAGGCTTCGACAGGCCCTGATTGAGGAAGAGGAGGACCCGGACAGTTATCAGTTTGAGGTGGGGCCAGATATAACTGAACTCCTAGGTAGGATGCAGGAAAAGTTGGATACACTTGATGGAATGCAAGATACAATGGACACACTTGATATAGGGATTAGAACGATGCAGGACAAAATAGACACACTAGATACAGGGATCAGGACTGAATTAGTATCAGTGAACCAGAAAATAACCTTAATTGAGGAAAAGATGAACCAGAGAGTCGACATAGTGGAATAAAAGACACTGTAGTGTAATGGAGATGTTATCTTGTGTCCTGTGATGTCTTGTCAATAAATACATGTCTCGTTGAGTCTGCCTTGTCTCTTAGGTTATTACAGTACCTTGCCGCTCTGAATATCTTCTGCAAAAATATTTTTTCTTTAAAACAAAACGAATTCTTCTATGAAGATATTGACTGGGTTTTATTTTCTTTGCAGTTGTAGATTTATAAAGTAACTTTCTTGCAACCATTTGTTGTTCTCTAATTCAGGGCGATGAAGTGTATATATTTCATTCAAGCACAAAGCAAAAAGTTTAAACCTTTGGAAAGCCATTGCACTTTATTGGGAAGAAACAGTCTCTATTTCCTTTAATAATTATTTTAACTGACTATGGTAGAATGCTTTTGACAAGATGCTGTTAACAATCTTGATTACCAGATTTCTGTCATTTTGATCAAATGTAACAATTTCATGGTTTATTTTTCTCAGAAAAATGGTGGTTGCCCCTTTATTTGTTCCTGTCATGCTTGTGGCCCCATCAGTTGCTATTGAAACGATTTTATTTAAAACGAGCTTAATGTTTTCAATTTTTTTTTTTTTTTTGGAAAGACTGACCATATGGGCAACTTGTGCCGTGTCTTTATATCGCAGGGCTCATCTATAGTAAGTGATAAGACGGAAGAAAGTTGAATATCGTTCACCTGCAAATATGTTACATTTGAAGATATGTTAGCTATTCTATCTTGTACTGTTTTAGAAGATAGTGGCAAATCTTTGTTGTTGTTGTTTTTTTGTCTGAAGATTTCTGGTTTGTTTTGAAATCACGAGACAGTTCTTCAGATGCACGAAGGGAGCAGTCTTTGACGTTTGCCTTTTTATGCAATTTTTAGTCGTACCGCCATATAAGCATTACTTGTACATGGCTTCTAACTTTAAGAAGATAATTCACTTCTAACTTATTTACTTGAAACAACAAACTATACGTCCAGTCCCAGCCAAAGCGAGTGCTGAAGATGCCAATTCGTCTTGCGTCGAAAGCGAATTAAAACCTACTTAGAAACATCCGAAACTACCGAGAGTTTCAAATGGGCTGACAACAGTGACAACGCGTGTAATGGGGAAGGGGTGTGGTGAAAAGAGAGTACAAGTGGCTAAGAGATTTTTCGGTGCCTAGTGCAAATTTAATAATTCGAACTTTTCCATTTTTTTATTTCTTTTCTATAAGATAAACAATATTTGCGTATGGAACTAAAGAGCCGCAACTTCACATCCAAAGAGCCGCATGCAGCTCGCGAGCCGCGGGTTGCCGACCCCTGCTCTAGGGCTTGAACAAAATAAAACGTGAAATACGTTGCTATATATTAGATTCTTAATTGTCTTAAATTAGGTTTCATTTATATTGCAAACTAATTAGGTTTTTTTTCTCTTTAAATACTGCTTGCATAAAATATTTTTAAAAATTAGATTTTGAGCTTTTAGAAAAAAAAAAGTAGCCGTTGCATCAGAACTTTGAATGATCTATATTATCGTGATGTCAGATTTTCATTATCTCTTCTACTTTCTGAGCACTAAACGGGACGGACGGACAGACAGACGGACAGGCCACACAAAACTAATAGCGTCTTTTCCCCTTTCGGGGGCCGCTAAAAAGAGTGATCTGATCACCTAGTTGCAGGGGGACTCCAGACAGAGAGGTCGGTGAAGAGCCAATCTCTAATCCTGGCCATGAGATAAAAGCCTTTCTCTGGTCACATGGTTCATTAAAGGGACGAAGTCTCGAACCATTTTGGACATCTGACAAGATGTATCCAAAGGAACGGAAGTGTCGATACAGTTTGGGGTCCTGCGGCGTCGCACCTCTTGCACGGTGCGGAGTAGCACGAAAGCTCCCACAACCTTGTCACGAAACCATGCGCCGTTCCTAAAGGGAGCGTTACAATAATAATAACGGCGTATCCTACACGGTTAGCGTGGTATAATGAAGGAAAATGGCGGTATTACTTGGCCTTCGGCCATGATTTCTAGTCCATGCGTCCGGAGTGCCAGTGGTATTGGAAACAGCAACGTCCTATAGGCATTGACTCGGGTCACTCCCAGACTGACCTGTGTATAGGTTTTTTGTTTTGTTTTACTGTTTGATATTTGTTCTAGAACGGATTCAGACAGTTTTTTTTTCAAACTTATAGAGCTCGAAGAGCCTTCGGCTCAGCTCTTAGACTATCCAGCGGTTCTGCCAGGGTGTAGCACTGGGCAGAGGCGTCACTAGGGTGGGTGTCACCCGGTGCGGTAAAATCAGGGTGTCACCCCCCCCCCAGCGTTCCACTTATTCTTCAAATAAAAAACTATCGTTGTTCAGTTGTTGTTTTTTTGCGCGATAATACAGTTCGTTGATTGCTGCTACACAAAGTTTAAATGAGTATCGATTATGTTTTTTTCTCTTACATATTATCGTTAATCATTACATACATTAATTAACATCTACGATTTTTTAAATAGAAAGAAATTAAAAATCAACTGAGCATGCTTCCCTAATTAAACATTAAACAGCTCTTAATGGAAACTTTTGAATATTATAATCACATATATCACATATAGTGTTAGTTTCATGAGGACAACTAATGAAAAATGCAACTTAATGAAAAGTATATAGATAGGTACAAAAATTTTTAAAGAATTTTTTTAACATATATAAGTTTACAATAACTTTAGAAAATAAATATTTAAATTTCCTTTTCAGGATTTCAAATTAGAAAACTAATAAAAAAAACTTTAAACTCAATATATCTTGCGACTTCGTTTTTAATGGACAGAATTGCTCGATTTGATTTCAAAAAATAGTTGTTAATTAATGTTTTAATGAGAGAACGTTGTTAGTTGATGTTTTAATGAGAGAACGTAATTAGTTAATGTTTAAATGAGAGAACGTTGTTAGTTGATTTTTTAATGAGAGAACGTTGTTAGTTAATGTTTTAATGAGAGAACGTTGTTAGTTGATGTTTTAACGAGAGAACGTTGTTAGTTGATGTTTTAATGAGCGAACGTTGTTAGTTGATTTTTAATGAGAGAACGTTGTTTGTTGATGTTTTAATGAGATAACGTTGTTAGTTAATGTTTTAATAAGAGAAGGTTGTTAGTTGATTTTTTAATTAGAGAACGTTGTTAGTTGATGTTTTAATAAGAGAAGGTTGTTAGTTGATGTTTTAATGAGAGAATGTTGTTAGTTGATGTTTTAATGAGAGAACGTTGTTAGTTATATTTAGTTTTACAAAGCTTCTTTTCACATGACACCTTGTATACATACATTTGGTAAGAAACAGTTAAAGTTTTAATTCAAAGGCTGGTAGAGATTCGTTGTCGTCTTTCAAAACTTTGCTGCATTCTAGTATTCTAGTTTTAGTATTTCTGTTCACATATCTTGCCGTCAGGCCCAATTTAAAAGAGATTGATGCACTCAGTATTAACTTCTTGCTCTCTATTTGAATAGTAAATCTTAAGAATACTTTCCTGATATTTCCATATTGTTAAAACGTATTTTTCTTTTACATTAACATGCTAGTTTGATTTGAGAAAAGTTATCTTAATAACATTTTGAGCTAACTTTTCACATGTTTCGTAGAGTAAATGTTTAAGTGCTCGAGCTTAGCCACCACTTTGAAAATAATGAACACTTTAATTTGAAGGTACATTTGTGTTTAGTTTACTTTTTTTTGAGTACAACTGTCAATAAGAAAGTCAAGCAATGAAAGTTTTGCATGTATTCACAGACAGCTGGCAACCATATTTGTGCTGCGCCTCTAGTGTTTGTATTTTCAGAGAGACGGCAAAGATTTTCGCCGTCACACTTTCATAAAATCGTTCTTTCATGGGTCTAACAGCAACACCATGAGCACACCAGCGAGTTGTTCATATGACACGCTATCATTAATTATATTATCCTATCTATTAGTATTAGCGGCAAAGAAAGAAAGCCCTTTTTCTAGAGAACCAAGAAAGTATAATTAGAAACTATTTTCCGATTAAGAATTTGGACTACAAAGCTTAAGTAAACGGTGTACACATCCATTCAAGTTTCTTTTCTGTTCTTCATTTATTACTGCCTGCACTTCTTCATGAATCCTTGACATTGTAGCTGCATTACCAATTTACCATGTCCCTGAGCTCATCATATCGATACGTTAAGCCCATCTCTTTTCGGTCGATTTAAATTATCAGAACTTATACACCAGATTTGGCCCACATTAAGAGGAATATCCTATATTTCTGTCATTTCAACATTACCATTGCTACTGTTAATATATCTTACAACTTCAGAGATCTATGTTATGTGTGCTGTAATACAAGATACCAGAGTACATTGCAGCTTTTATGTCTCTCATCTCTGATAAGTATATCCCTTAAGTGGTTTGCTAAAACATTTATATATATTTTTGGTACAAGCTTGGAAAGTAACTTTTTTTTTCATCGCTGACTTTCGATCGTATAAGTTATTATTTCAGCACTGGCTCATAATTGGATAACATTTCCACAATTCCAAGAAAAAAAATTCCATTATTCAATGAAAAGTCTTCTTCAGTTTGTCACTATATATCAAGTTTTTCTTTGCTAGAAACAATGCGATAGTAAGCAATGTATAATACAAGATGTTCCTCTGTTTTCCCATCTATACGTCAATCATAGCAATGACGTCTTTGTCAATTTTTTTAAGCTAAAGTCCTGCTCCCAAAATGTTCCTAATTTGACAGCCTGATAAGTGTTCTTCAGTCTTCTCTCGAGTTTCTCGTTGTTATCAGAGAAAAAATCTTGCTATTGATGTTTTCCCATTTAGAATAATTTTATTCAACAATTTCTAAGCTTTATGATTTTGCTTCTGTTACCTTTTAAAGTTGGTATTTTTATATATTTTTTTAAAGTGTCTTTTTACACTTGGGTGTCACCCCATATCGGGTGTCACCCGGTGCGGACCGCACCCCCCGCACCTGCCTAGTGACGCCTCTGGCACTGGGTGCTGCAAACTGCCTTAGGGTCGCCTACTGCTTCTGATTTTTCTTCAGGGTTGACTCCCGAAGAATTTCTTATGATGGGGTATAGTTGCAAGGCAACAGAGGTTTGAATTCAAAGTTTTCCTTCTCCTATGTGGGTATAATAGCCAGCGATGGCTAACGTTTACGAGCCCCTCCTGCCCGAAGCTTGTCGGAAGTGGTAATGAATGTAAGCATTCCATTACCTATAAAATGCTTCCTAATAGCATGCGTCTCAAACAGCCTCTGACAACCAGTCCAACTTCTGACCTTCACGATATTGAGTCAGGCGGAACTGTTCTCACTAACAGGAGATTGGGCATGGGCGAGTGGCTGGCGCCTTGATTAGTAATCTTTGGGCATCAGCTGTGGTATGTCCACAGTAAATGTAATGAAAGTTATCTTATAATTGAGTAACTACTTGGCTGTCATCCCATTACAAAGGGTTATTATTATTATTTTAAAATATCAGGTGACCGAGCCTTGCTCGGTTAAATAATTTATACTAAGAAAGGTTATATACAACTGCTACTGGTGCTACAGCCCATGGAAAGATATGGCCTGCTTTTACACATCCCTCCATTCATATATCTCCTGGGCCTTTCGTCACCACGCCCTAACGGTTTAGATATCTTGTTCAGTGTGAGAAAGTAAGGAGCAGTAGAGCAGCTGTGTAATCACCATTTCCTTTGTTTTGGTACGGGACATTAGACACTGAAGCATGAACACATGGTCATAATTATACCAGCAAAATTATAATTATAATAAGGCTTGACATCAAATCCGAAGATTGAGGAATCTACACCGCTCTACGCAATTAAAGTGTAAACAATTTATTAAGCACTTAAAACGCAATAACTAATCATACATCGGTACATTTAATTTCATTACTTTCCTTCCATAGTTCTATAATAAATCAATCTTCAATAAGATGGTGCGCAAATGTTTAATTAGGTCCATTGATACTTTAAAACTCGTTCTTGTTTGCATTGTTCTATGGTAAGTCTAGTGACGTAAGCATTTCTTCCCGTTTACGTCATGGAAAAACTTTCATTCATAAATTTTCCATTTCATTCATAAATTATTCTGACCAAAATTAAATTGAGACATTTTCATATCGAAATAACGGTCGAACTCGAGTTTTCCCAATGTGGCCAATGAGTTGAGATTTTTTTTTTCACTAATGCGCACATACCTTGAAATTTTAAAGAAAATCGTTAGAGCCGTTTTTGAAATAAAATTTATAAATAAATAAATAAATATATATATACAAGAATTGCTCGCTTAAGAGTATAGGATAAGAAACATTCTTAGAAGTTAGATATGCCTACATACTCTTTATTCCTTAGGTGGAAATGTAAATCCTTATAGACTGTTATGGAAACTATAGCGTCATTGTGTGTATTTGAGCAATTTTGAGGGTATGTTTTATACTAAGTAATTATTTACTTTTGAACCAATTTTTAGATTATGTCTCTCCTTCCTCTAGTTGGGTTACGTTGATCAATTTGATGGGGTGGTATTTCCTATTTTTGGGTATTTGGCACATAGGCACAATTAAGGCCATGTCGTGCCCATTGGTGGGGTGGTCCAATGTTTTCTTTGTAGAAATTAGTTAACAGAATTAGTTACATCTCCACATAATATAAGCTACTTATTGATATTTTAACCAGCCTTTATGCCCGCCCTCTGGTATGTTGTTGGATTCGGTGGGGTGCCATAAACACTGTTTCAGTCTTTACCTAAGCCCTTTAAGTCTACGTCAATTCAGGTCACACATTCTTAGAAGTTAGATATGCCTACATACTCTTTATTCCTTAGGTGGAAATGTAAAACCTTTCAAATTACAACTAGATTTAGGCCAACAATAAAGCTGTATTTTTTTTTATATGTGTTTAATCATTGACTCCAAAGGCATCATTATTCCTTCCTCTCAAGTTTCTACATTGTTCAAACTTTTATTAAATTTTTTTTATTACCTTTATTTTTGATAACAGCTATTTGTATAGACACCTACAGTGTATAAGGCTAATCAATAATATTACTTGACTTATGCAAAACAACAAACAACTCCCCTTTATATTTTAATAATGATAGATCCTTCAAAGGTCTATTTTTAAACTTCAAAATAAAATGAATATTTCTAGACTGCGGTAAATTGTGGACACTAAATCAGAAATAAGAAATACATGAAAATGATACTCTTCCGCTTTCCTTTAGCAGTTGTATTAAAGTTAAATGGCTAAACCTTAATATCACAGATTGTGACTAGTACAAGTGGTCAGTATTTTGTTTGGTAGAATGGTTATCAGTCCAATTTGTCATTTACAATTAATTTAAGTATACTAAGAATTTCATTTCACTTAATTCTCAAGAGCTATTAGCACTTTATACATTTCCTTGTTTGTTTAGTTAATAACTGTGTCATATCATATATATATATATATATATAGATAATATATCTCATGATATTATGTACCAGGTAGTCATGTCAGTGCACATTGTAGTCTTGCTATCTCTTGTATGTAACATTTTTACAACATATTTTCTTCTGAAGCAACATTAGCAAACAAACTGAATATTTTGATTTTGAAACAACAATTAAGTCAAAAATAAAACAAAACACTACTATTATGTTACAACATTTTAATCAATGTACAAATAATGTAATCTACATCAATATGACAATATGATGTTTATGAAAAGCTTCTGTAAATAAAAAAAAAGTAATGTCTTATGTTCATCCAGGCCTAGAGAGGAAAGTCAAAAGATTATCACAAAACCTTTACAGCAATTTAAACTTGAGGCAAGGAAAGAAGAGTTTGTTGCCCCTGGGGCAGGTAGACAACATTTCTGGATTTGGAGAGTTGAAAAGCTATGTCCTCAGCTGCTTCTATCTTTCTTAACTCAACTAGACCCTCTCCTGCTTTGCCAAAAGCTTGGGCCAGAAGTTCTGCTGCTTTGGAGTCTCCTTCAGCAGATATGATGGCAGCTTTCTTTTGCTGCTCTGCCTAAACAGAAATAAAAAAATAGGTCAGTAAAATAATGTCACTGAAAGTGATACACGTAGCATGAATCAAATAGAACTTAAGACAAAAAAAAAAAAAAAAAAAAGAAGAATGTGATAGAAACTTGTCAAGTGAATGGAAACCAGTTTACTGAAACTAATGAGCCTTTTTAAAAAAAAAAAATTGGTCAGCCTTGTCACCAAAGAGCTGTTTAGTTTGGTTACTACTTATAGGAGTATCACTTAGTGACCACATCATGAAGAGGTCAGAAACTGTAAAGCAAACTATATGGCCATAACACATGTCCCAGGGCTCACAAAGACCTTCCTTCAGGGAACATTACCAGGAAAAAGAAGAAGAGGCAGACAGAGAAAGGGATGGGAAGACAACATAAAAAAATGGACAGGCCTGTCATTGAAAGAAACCCTATTGAAGGCTAAAGACAGAGAGGAATAGAGAAAGACAGTTGACAATGGTTCAACAGACTAAGGGCTAGGCGATGGTGAGTGGCTAGAAATATGTGAATGTTGAGCTGGGCATAAATACACTCATAAAAATAAAATCTCATCCAATTTAAGTCATTAACTTAATTTTAAGTACAATTCCGCAGACAACCAACAGAGAGCCTAAACCTCTTCTACACCTGCACCTGCACAATACCTTTCTACAATACTAGGTGGATTAAACTAAGATCTAGTTCTGTTTCTCCATTCATTTAGGAGGAATCCACTATCTTTCCTTGCCATATTAGTGTTCAACAGTATGGTGTGCACCATTTTAAATTATAATAATATTAAAATCAACTTGTTCTAATAGATTTCTAGCATTATACTATGGTAAGGAAACAAAAGAATATTTGATCAGACACATCTAAATCTAAACAAGATTTAATTCACACACTTAAAATAACATTTCATTTTTAAAAAAAGATCATAAGGTGCCATGGACAAAAGCAGAGCAGAGAAAAATAAAAAGATAAACTAATAGCATTTTTTTTTTAAATGGTCAAATAAAAAACAGGGGCATGGTGTCTGAGGGGTAAAGCAATTGACTTCCAAGTCAAAGGGCTTGGGTTTGAATCTCTAAGAAGGTTGGGATTTTGAATTTCTGGATTTTTAGGATGCCACCAAGTTCTCCTGCCTGTGGAGGGTACCTGACATGAGTTGGGGAAAGTGAATGCAGTTGACCATTTGACAAAAGAAACATGAACATATGCCTCATAGATTGCAAGGCATGAAAGGAGGTACTATATGAAACCATTTAAGATAAAACACAGCCTACAATTTTTTTAGTCACATGGAAAGTTGCAAAAGCAAAAACAAATATTGCTAAAAACACAACTAAATTATATTAATGGATCAATTTTTTTTTCTATAATACTTTATTAAAAAGGAAATCATGGTCTGCACAGCAACAACTGCTTTTGCTTTCTTACTCATCTACTATTGGTTCAATCTGTTACAACATTATCATAATAGTTTGAATATGTTCTTGTTATTAAAACCAAGGTTCATACAACTTTTGTGAAAATGATTTCCAGACACTTATCTTGTATTTTCCAGATTCCCTAGTGTTGCAGTAGATATTTTAATAAAGAAAGAAGTGAATTATATTTTTATATTTCTTAATCTTAATACATCTAGTTTTATAGTGGCTTAGACTTCAATTCTATCTAAAATTATCAGTATGGAAGAGATATATCTAAAGTTAAAGTCTTCAGTATTACCTCATTTAACTCTTTCTCTCTGTAATTTTTTTTCTCGTTTTGATCATTTGTATTTCATTATTCTGTTATGATTAAACTTCAATATCTTTTTTGTTTGTTATTAATGTTACCAAAAAAATGTTATATTTGGTATTGAATTATAGGAGAATGCATGCACTTTTTACACAACATGGATTAAATTTTGTAAATCCAAGAATCAATTCAGTTTAATGGGGGTCTAATCATTGTCAATTAGGAGAGAAAGAGTTAATTCTAGACAAATCTATTGTTACTAGATCTATAAAGATCAAGAATATACCAGATCTTATAAAGGTAATGTAGACTTTCTGATATCTTAAAAAAAAAATTAGGAGAGAAAGAGTTAATTTATTCGTATTTCTAAATTTAATTAGATCTATTAGTTCTAAATTGGTCACTACTAATTACTATATTTATAGTTCTCTATAACATTCTGTATGGTGATCTAAGAGAAGGCAGGAGAGCTGCTGGTCGTCCACTTTTAAGGTATAAGGATGTATGCAAACTTAACATGAAGCTCTTCAAAATCAACAATAACAGTTGAGAAAAAGTGCCACTGAATAGATCCACAAGGAAAGCTATCATAAAGGAAAGGTCTCAGACTGCAGATGCCATACACAACAGTAGTAGAAAAAAAAAAAAAAGGCTGAAAGTACAAGGGTGCCTGGTGATGACAGATGCCCAACTTGAGAAGTTGTTAAGGGAAAAGATTGTACAATGCCACAGATGACTAAAATATATATTTAATCAAGTCAAATCGGATACAAAAAAAAACAATACATTTTATATTATTTTAGACTCCTGTATTGTAGATCTAAATCTAGTTTCAATAGATAGATTTCACTAGGCTGTATGTGAATGCCAGAGGTTTTAATTTTTATTATTTTATTTTACAATTTAACCACATTCTTAAGGCCAAGGTACCTTAGCCAGGAAGCTAATAGCTATATGTAGTCTTCCCAGTACAGATATGTAAAGCCCCAAGCACACAATCTAGAATGTTGTGTTTGTGTGCCTTTTTTTTTCATTTTATAGATCTTGATCTAGTTAGATTTTGTATTAAAAGTTCCTAGGCCAAGCGTCCAGATCAAAGAGAAGACCAGTCGGACATAACCAACATTAAACTGACCTCCAGTGATTCATTTTACACCCTTGGCTATTGAAATTTTTAAGTGGAACTAGCATTTTGCTGGTTACTGAATTTTAAAAATACAAAATACATCCAGATTTTGTTTTATAAGACAGTGGAAATTTAATTATTTTTAAAAATTCCAGACTTTTCCAGACATTAAAAAAAAAGATTTTCTTGAAAAGCAGTGATATTCCAGACTTTTCAGGTCTGAGATTAGATTTCTAAAATTCCAAACTTTTCCTAGTATGCATATGAAACCTGTTAATTATTTCTAGAAAAGATATAAATCATCCACTGACCTTTTCTACAATGTATCTGGCCCTCTCTGCCTCTTGCTGGGCTACTTGCTTGGCTTCTACTGCATCAGTGAACTCACGGCCAAATGTAAGATGAGTCTAAAAATTAGATCAATAGTTTAAGATTACTGAGTAGGCAAGATAGTGTCAGACACATAGCACTTTTTTGAAAAATCAATTAACCAATTCTAATTACCAATAGTTCAATTATTTTTTTTATGTTAAAGAGGCAACCTAAAGCTTCTGTAAAAGATGAAATATTAAAAAAAACAAAAAAACAATTGGAGTCTGTGTAGAAAATAAAGACTCAGTAAAATGATTTTTCTTTTTTTTTTTCAAAAGATTTTCACTAGAGTCTGAAATTGAATTAACTTTCTATTTGTCAAGAGATTGGTATTTTTTCACAGCATACTATTTGACTGTTTCTAGTAATTAAAAAAAAAAAAAGATGACTCAGTAACATTTTCACCATTTTAAAATTCAGTGGAAAGAACTTACTAATGAAATATCATCCAGAATAAGTCCAAACTGCAAAGCTCTTTCTGTTAATTCTTCACTGACTCTAGTGGAGACAAGCTCTCTCTGAGTAATTAGGTCACTTGCATCAAACTGGGCCTGAACAAGATTATGGGAATCAAATCATTTGACTAGTTACTTAAGTTCACCAAACAAGTATCTCAAAAGTTTCAATTGAATGTATAGTATACAAATTGACTTACAACTACTGCTTTGAGAACTTCAGTTGTAATAGAAGGTAAAACTCTTTCATCATAGTCTATGCCCAAATTTGTATAGATTTTTGGTAATGCTGGCACTTGAGGTCTAAACAGAATTCTTAGTGTGATGTTAACATTTTGTAAATCTAGAAACAAACAAGAATGTGAGTATAAAGACAAAGAAATATTAATAGGAGGTAAGAAGACATTAAAAAAAATAAATAAATAATAATAGTCATAGAATAAAATTTTAATACTATAAAATAACCATAACCCTAAGGAGGCTCCTAGATTTTTTACTTGTCAAAAAGTAAAAACATCTGCTTTAAAAAAAAATTCTTTGATGGTTCTTTATAGTTTTGTTTGAAAATAAATCCCAGGATTTGTTGATATTTAATCTTAGAAGTTATTTTAGCCAAAAGTTTAGGATAAAAACATTAATTGGAAGGTTTTTATAGGCATGTAAAGACTTCTTCAATTCAAAGCTATTAACATTTCATGGCTTACAGTAAGTTTGCTAGCAGTAATTTTATACTGAATTTAAGCAAAGCTAGATGTAGATAAACTTTGGAACAAGGAACAATGTTTTCCTTAAAAACAAACAAAACAAGATTTGAAGATATGTACACCTCATTAAATATAACATCCTTATATTAGTGTCTAGTGTTATTTCCATGAGATGATCCATAGTCGCTTTGCGACTGACGAAGGCCATAGAGAGAGAGTGTTATTTATAAATTATCCTAGAGTGAAGCCCCAAATTTAATGTACATAATAGATTTGAAAGAGTATGCTGAGTTACAATGGTTTTAAAGGCAAAGTTTACAATACTAAAAATATTTACCTTTGCTTCCTGTAAATGTAGGGACATTCCTTGGCTTGGATCTAATATCAAATATTATAGGTTTTTGTATCCATGGAATCAAAAAATGTGTTCCTTCTCCTACTACTTCATCTTGCACTCCCCTGAGCCTGTCAAAAATGACTGCCCTTTGACCCCCATCAACTGAAACAAATAATTTAGCAAAGTTGTTCAAATGAGTCAAAAGCTAAGTATGTCTATGCTTCACAATAAAATGAAAGCGCTTATAATTTAACTTAATAAAAACACAATCCAAAATGCAATAGTATGAAGCAAGCAATAAATTTAAAGTAAAATATAAAAAACTAGTCAACTGGCGCGTAGCATACGTTTTGCATACATATTTTGCAAGGCCGGCCTTAGGCCACTGCAACCTATGCAACCCCAGTGGGCTCCGAGCTAATTCTAGGTGTACAATTAGACTACTAAGTCTATATTATTTCAATGAGATGTAATAAAATACCCTAGCCCACCAATGGCAACCATCATCAGGTGGTTTTTATTGGAGAGAATTTATTTTTTTAGCAGTGCTTACAGTAACAGCTCTTTCTCAGTAAGGAGCTAAGAGATTATATGCAGCATGCAACAGTTTTTCACATACATTGGCATAATAATGTTAACAAATGGAGAGAGAATCCATAATCTTCTAACATTATAACCTTTTCATAACATAAAAGAAAATCTAATTGGACCTTAAAAATTCCAGTTGTCTAGATCTAGACACCACAGAAGAAAAGTTAAATAATTAGATTTTATTACTAGTTTTTTTCCAACACAGTTGTGGACTGGATCGTCTAGGTTTTACATATCTAGATCTAGGCTAGGTCTAAAAGAATCTTCAATTTAGAATGATCATTAGAAATAAATCAGATAATGTATCATTTGGGAGGCGTGGTCCCATGTATTGAAAAAAGGTAGTAACAATTAGTAGTTAGGTAGATCTACTCGGTAGAGAGACTAATCACTAAAGCTCTTCAACTATTAGACTAGATCCCATATATCTAATTGTCCTGGTGTAAAAAGAAAAAAAAAAGTTTTAAACAAACCTTTTTTTTTTATATGTGGACATGGACATTGTGGATAGATACTGGTATATAACTTAATTTAAATATGTAATGTTTAACTTGTCACTAGTGACACTAGTCTAAATTAATATACTTATATAACTAGATCTATAATTTATATTATAGATTTAGAATATAGATCTAATAGTAGAATCTATAGTTGAAGAGCTTTAGTCCCTCTCTACAGATTAGAATTTGATCTAATCATCTATCTAACTACTAACTAATACTACCTTTTTTCAATCTATGGGACCACGCCTTCCCAATGATACATTACATTGTTACCATTTATTGTCTAATATAGAACAAAGTGTCACATGGATCCAAAATCTAATCTAGATTCTATCTAGATCTAGATAAGTAGATCTAAAATCTAGATAAAAAGTGTCACTGGTTCTAAACTGATTATAAAGTCATAAAGAGGTCTTTAAAAAAAATTCTTAAATCTTAGTCTTGAGACTATCGTCTCTACTATCTTCTACTAGATCTAGTACTGGTCTACTCTAGAAATAGATCTAGAATGTTTAATGTCTAGTAGTCTAGTGTCAGTGACACTGAGCACTCTAGACTTCACTAGATCTACTTAACTGTCTAGATCTATAAATTAAGTTTTAGATCAATTAGTAGTAATTCTTACACTTAAGTTACTTTCTTAACTCTACTAACTCTAGTGAAGTGACAGTCACTCTAAGAGCTAAGACTCCTCTAGACTCTACTAACTAGTAACTAGAGTAACTAGAGTTAGTGAGACTCTAGTGTTACTAAGTGTAGTCTCTAGTCACTCTACTCTAATGAACTCGTCAGACTTACACTTGACTTAAAAAGACTTCTGACTGTAAGAGTTTAGAGACTAGCCTAATCTTATACTACTTACTAGATCTAGTCTAGACTAGACTAAGACTTAGGAGAGTCTTGACTCTTGAGCCACTAGAGTCACTAAACACTAAACTGACTACAGCCTAGAGGTCTAGATTAAAATCTAGATGTAGATCTAGTAGATCTAATTAAATAAGGATTAAGCCAAGCGATAAGGCTTGATAAGGCATAATTGCCATGATAAGTCATAAGGGCTAGGTAAAGGTGTGTGACTATTATTAGATCTATCTTTAATAGATTCTAGATCTATATCTAGATAGATATATTTTAACGATTTTCTTTGCGTCTTAAGTCCCACTTAAGACAAGTTAAGAACAAGGCTTTTTGTCCTTTGTTTTGATAACTTTGACCTCAAAAAAAAAAAGTTTCATCAATCTGTGTCAATCATCATTTGTTGATACTTTCATTAAGAGTGCAAAATTAAACACAAAAGATAGACCTAATTAAGAGTTTAGAATCTTGGGATCATACCGTTATATAGTGCAGACTGTACTACTCCTCCGGTAACAGCTAATGCGAGGCCAAGTTTCCCAATATTATTAAAAATACGAGCCATGATTTAGATTCTACTAATGAAAGAAATCCACAGCATGGAAAATAAAGTTTGTAGCGGAAGTTTTCTTTTGACATGCGCTCTTGTTTAATTTGTATAAATATATAGTTCGGTGTATATGTATGATTCTGGATTTCAATTGAAATTCAATGTACAAAAGTGGACTGCCAATTATTTTTTTTTAATCAAGACCATCACCTCAATCTTATTCTTGTATTATTTTTCAAAAACTTATTAGAACATCAACTACTTTATTTGAACATCCAATACACTGGTCACGTTTTAAAGATCCTCAACATATATCTGTTTTGAAATAAAGTCTGTATTTCATAAGATAGATAGCCCGTGAATTATTGTAGCCTATGTTACAATGAAGTAAAACGGCCCTTTCTCTCGTTTTCTTTCTTTCTCTCTCTCCCTCCCTCCCCCCCCCCCCTCTCTCTCTCTCTCCTATCTTCACCCTTTCTTTCCCCCTATGCATCGAAATGTTATCTGACATAGACTTTTAAGTTTAACTGAAGAGAGCTGCTTAATATACCCCCCCCCCCCAACAAGAGTTAATCCTACATACAAAATATAGCCTTTCTTCGGTTTTCATTATAGAAATATTTAATATAGGCAGGACCGCATTATGCAATTAGAGACCCTAGATCAGCGGTTCTCAACCTTTTAAGCTCGGCGACCCCTCTTTACAATCCCACACTCTGCAGCGACCCCCCCCCCTTTTGCCGCTCACACACACGGCAATATAAGAATAAAAAAAAAAAACAATCCATTTTTTCAATGGTCTTTAGCGACCCCTTAGAAATCGTCAATCGACCCACAAGTGGGTCGCGACCCACTGGTTCAGAACCCCTGCCCTAGATGAAGAGTTCAGGGTGGCCCCAAATGACATATAAAGGCAAAAAAAAAAAGACAAAAAAAAATGCGATGAATAAAAAACGTATCATGTAGCAGAGGCGTCACTAGGGTGGGTGTCACCCGGTGCGGTAAAATCAGGGTGTCACCCCCCCCCCCCCCCAGCGTTCCATTTATTCTTCAGATAAAAAACTATCGTTGTTCAGTTGTTGTTTTTTGCGCAATAATACAGTTCGTTAATTGCTTCTACACAAAGTTTAAATGAGTATCGATTATGTTTTTTTCTCTTACATATTATCGTTAATCATTACATACATTAACATCTAAGATATTTTAAATGGAAAGGAATTAAAAACCAACTGAACATGCTTTCCTAAGTAAACATTAAACAGCTCTTAATGGAAACTTTTGAACATTATAATCACATATAGTGGTAGTTTCATGAGGACAACTAATGAAAAATGCAACTTAATGAAAAGTATATTAAATGGACAGAATTGCTTGATTTGATTTCAAAAAATATTTGTTAATTAATGTTTTAGAGAAGTTTTTAGTTGATGTTTTAATGAGAGAACGTTATTAGTTGATTTTTAACGAGAGAACGTTGTTAGTTGATGTTTTAATTAGAGAACGTTATTAGTTATGTTTTAATGAGAGAACGTTATTATTTAATGTTTTAATGAGAGAACGTTGTTAGTTGATGTTTTATTGAGAGAACCTTGTTAGTTAATGTTTTAATAAGAGAAGGTTGTTAGTTGATGTTTTAATGAGAGAACGTTATTAGTTTATGTTTTAATGAGAGAAGGTTGTTAGTTGATAATTTAATGAGAGAACGTTGTTAGTTGATGTTTTAATGAGAGAACATCCATCCATCCATCCCAGTGGCGCTACAGCCCTTGGAGGGCTCTGGCCTGCTTGCACACATTCTTCCATTCGGATCTCTCCTGGGCCTTTCGTCTCCATGCCCTAACCCCAAGCTGTTGCAGATCTGCCTCCACATCATCAATCCAACGCATTCGGGGTCTGCCCTTGGGTCGCCTGCCTTTTGGTTTTTGTCGGTATACGATCTTCGCTCCCCTGTTGTCTGGCATTCTTTCAAGGTGTCCTGCCCAACGTAGTCTGTTCTTCTTTATTTCTTTATTTCAGTCACTATTGGTTTAATGAGAGAACATTACTAGTTAATGTTTTAATGAGAAAAGGTTGTTAGTTGATAATTTAATGGGAGAACGTTATTAGTTGATGTTTTAATGAGAGAACATTACTAGTTAATGTTTTAATGAGAGAATGTTGTTAGTTGATGTTTTAATGAGAGAACGTTGTTAGTTAATGTTTTAATCAGAGAACGTTGTTAGTTAATGTTTTAATCAGAGAACGTTGTTAGTTAAATTTAGTTTTACAAAGCTTCTTTTCACATGACGCCTTGTAAACATGCATTTGGCAAGAAACAGTTAAAGGTTTAATTCAAAGGCTGGTAGAGATTCGTTGTCGTCTTTCAAAACTTTGCTGCATTTTAGTATTCTAGTTTTAGTATTTCTGTTCACATATCTTGCCGTCAGGCCCAATGTATAAGAGATTGATGCACTCAGTATTAACTTCTTGCTCTCTATTTGAATAGTAAATCTTAAGAATACTTTCCTGATATTTTCATACCGGTATTGTTAAAACGTATTTTTCTTTTGCATTAACATGCTAGTTTGATTTGAGAAAAGTTATCTTAATAACATTTTGAGCTAACATTTCCCATATTTCGTAGAGTAAATGTTTAAGTGCTCTAGCTTAGCCAGCACTTTGAAAATAATTAACACTTTGATTTAAAGGTACTTTTGAGTTTAGTTTACTTTTTTGAGCACATCTGCCAATAAGAAAGTCAAGGAATGAAAGTTATGCATGTATTCTCAGACAGCTGGCAATCATCTTTGTGCTGCGCCTCTAGTGTTTTTTCAGAGAGACGGCAAAGATTTTCGCCGTCACACTTTCATAAAATCGTTCTTTCATGGGTCTAACAGCAATACCATGAGCACACCAGCGAGTTGTTCATAAGACACGCTATCATTACTTATATTATCCTATCTATTAGTATTAGCGGCAAAGAAAGAAAACCCTTTTTCTTGAGAACCAAGAAAGTATAATTAGAAAATATTTTACGATTAAGAATTTATACCACATAGCTTAAGTAAACGGTGTACACATCTATTCGTGTTTCTTTTCTGCTCTTCATTTATTACTGCTTGCACTTCTTCATGAATCCTTGACATTGTAGCTGCATTACCATGTCCCTGAGCTCATCATATCGATACGTTAAGCCCATCTCTTTTCAGTTGTTTTCCTGTATCAGAACTGATACACCAGATTTGGCCCACATTAAGAGGAATATCCTACATTTCTGTCATTTCATCGTTACCATTGCTACTGTTACTGTCTTACAACTTCTGAGATCTATGTTAGGTGTGCTATAATACAAGATACCAGAGTACCTTGCAGCTTTTATGTCTCTCATCTCTGATAAGTATATCCCTTAAGTGGTTTGCTAAAACATTTATATATATTTTTGGTACAAGCTTGGAAAGTAACTATTTTTTTTCATCGCTGACTTGCGATCGTATAAGTTATTATTTCAGCACTGACTCATATTTAGATAACATTTTGCACAATCCCAAGAAAAAAAATTCATTATTCAATGAAAAGTCTTCTACAGTTCGCCACCATATACCAACTTTTTCTTTGCTAGAAACAATGCGATAGTAAGCAATCTATAATACAAGATGTTCCTCTGTTTTCCCATCTATACGTCAATCATAGCAATGACGTCCCTGTCAATTGTTTGAAGCTAAAGTCCGTCTCCCAAAATGTTTCTTATTTGAAAGCCTGATAAATGTTCTTCAGTCTTCTCTCGAGTTTCTCGTTGTGGACATGTCCACTATTTATCAGATAAGGAAATCTTGCTATAGATGTTTTCCATTTAGAATAATTTTATTCAACAATTTCTAATCTTTATGATTTTGCTTCTGTGACATTTTAAAGTTGGTATTTTTAAATTTATTTTTTTAAAGTGCCTTTTTACACTTGGGTGTCACCCCCTATCGGGTGTCACCCGGTGCGGACCGCACCCCCCGCACCTGCCTAGTGACGCCTCTGTCATGTAGGCCTATCTTTTTTTTACCTTTTACCTTTACCTATCACTTAGTGGGAGGCGCGGTGGCTGAGCTGTAAAGCGCGTGGCTACTGAACCGGGGTCCGGGCTCAAATCCTGGTGAAGACTGGGATTTTTAATTTCAGGATCTTCGGACGCCTCTGAGTGATGGGTACCTGACGTTAGTTGGGGAAAAGTAAAGGCAGTTGGTCGTTGTGCTGGCCACATAGCACCCTCGTTAACCGTAGGCCACATAATCAGATGAACTTTACTTTACCACAAGGTCTAAAAGAGGAACCTTACTTTTTTTTATCACTTAGTGACTTAAAGTCTGTTGGACAGTTGGGGCAGCAATGCAAGTTTCGTCGACCATCTTTCTCCATTCCTCTCTCAGTCTCTGTCTTTTGTCTTAATTAGAACCTCTTTCAATGGCAGGCCCGTCCATTCTTTTATGTTGTCCCCCCATCGCTTTCTCTGCCTGCCTCTTATTATTGTTCCCGGTAGGCCTACTATTCTTGGAAGGAAGCTCTTTGCGAGCCACGAAGATCTTGTAGTTAGTAACTTTTCTTTCTCCAGTGTTTACAATACCTTCATAGCCCTCTTCCATTATCCTTTCAAGGAAGATATTGAAAAGTGTTGGTGAAAGTAGACAGCCTTGTCTTACTTCTACTCTGGTTTTGAACCAGTCCCAAGTATTATTGTTGATGTACACCGCACCGGTGGCATCCTTGTAGAGGTTCAGAATAACTTATTTGTTTTTATTTCTGTTATATTTTTCCATTGTCATCCAGAGTGCCCCATGCCATACTCGATCGAAAGCTTTATTGAAATGAACAAAGACATGGAAAAGATTATCTTGGTGTTGGATGTATTTTTCACAGAGTATTCTTAGGTTTAGGATTTGTTCTGTCCGCATGTTCTTCTGATATAATTTAGTCTTCTATCTGTTTTAGCCGATTTAATATAATTTTTAACCGAACTTAGCTGAGATGGCTTATGAGGCTGAAGGTCCGGTAGTTTTGACTGAGTTGTAAATTGCCAATCTTTGGAAGGATGATGATGAGTAATCACTCATCATCATCCTTCCAAAGATAGGTAATTTACATTTCAGGGTTCAGGGTTTGGGCCATTCTCCTGACTGACAGATCTTGTTGCAAATCATAAAAAGTACTTTTATCATGGTTTCTCCTCCGGCATGTAGAAGTTCATCAGGAATATTGTCAACTCGGCTGATTTTCATTATTTCAGGGCATTCACTGATGATGCTACTTGTGAGCGAAGAATTGGATAGTCTTCTAAGATGGACAATGCAGGGACATTTTTATCTCTAATAATCTCTATATCTCTTGACATTTCAAAGTCATACAACTCTAAACAGTATTCCATCCATCTTCTTATCACATCTTTATCCTCAGTTAAGCATCTATTGTTTTTGTCTTCTATTGCGTTTAATTCTTCTATGCTTTGAGGTAGTGAGGTCCTTTACTAGTTGGAAACCTTTTTTTTTTACTGTCATTTCTGTTTAGCTCCTGCTCACTTTCTTGACACTTATTCTATTCACTTTTTCTTTGCTTCTTTCATTTCCTCTTTAATCCTTTTGTTGACGCTTTTGTATTCGTGGACATATTCTGGGTCGGACAACTTTTTTTCCCTTTAAGCTCCCGTAGCTTGTCACAGAGTTGGAATAAATCCTTAAAACGCTGCTGCACCGTGATATAGTCAATCTGGTTGTGGTGTTCTCCGTCACGACTGTGCCACGTGGCTATACGCGATTTTTATGGCATCCTAGTGTGTTAGCCAGTACGAGATAGTTGTATTTCGCAAATTCTGATAGTCGTTGACCTCGTTCATTAGTTGAGCGGTTACTGTATCTTGCATTTCTATTTTTAAATCAACAAATAATTTCAATTCATATAGCGCCGATACAATGAATGTGCATCATGGAAGAATCCTATTCACTAGACTAGAAATAACGTTTTCACCAAAAGGAAGAAACAACGATCCCTTTGAATATATGTATAACAGGTAGATCAAAACATTCGTAAATAAGCATTGTAATGTGTGTATCATAGTAGAGAACTAAATGTAAGCTAGTTACTAGTAGACACAGAGCCATAGAGTTCTGCTGTGTTTGAGATTTGATCCATGTTTCGCAGTCCACCAATCGAAGGCCCTAGGCGTCTGTTAGTTTGCCTAAAGCCGGCCCTACGAAATGTTGCTTTTTGATTCTGGAATCCCCAGACACACCTGCTATAACACTTTTCGGCCCATTTTTATTTTACTGTCACCTAACTTTTTTTTAGCATCCACCGATTTATTGACCCCTCACAATTGTCCTACAGCTTTTGATTTCTAAATATAGAACATCTGGTCAGCTTTACCATTTGTTGTTTTTGCGTCCTTTAATCACTATAAGCAAGCGATGTACGGCAGCGGTTTTCAAACTCATTTGACCGTGGACCATTTTATATAGTCAAAACTTACCAACGGACCTACAAGTGAAAAGGCTACATTATAATCCATACTATATAAGTAACATGTAAAAAAAATGGTTGAAGGAGTGTCAATAAACATTTATAACTCTTGTTCAAAATAAAATTAATGACTTAAATTGGATGAGGTGGATGCTATTTTATTTTTATGAGTGTATTTATGCCCAGCTCAATGATCAGCCACCTAATCACCCATCTTCACCTAGCCCTTAGTCTGGGGCACAACACAAGATGTGTCAACCGTCTTTCTCCATTCCTCTCTGTCTTTGCCTTGGATAAGGTTTCATTCAATGACATGCTGAGAAATAAGGAAAACCCCCTCGGAGGAGCTAACGGTGCTTCAATGGACCACCTTGTGGATGGATAAGGATCCTGAGGCTTTTATAATACTATCTCCAGAAAAACAAAACGTGTACAAAACAGGTTAAAGTTATGTACATAGCGCTATTTCTGGAGAAAAAAAAAACATTTAGCGGGAAGCTGGGGGGGGGGCTCATTTGCCCCGAAAGTCTCTCACACTTCACCTCTTCTTAATTGTATTTTATTTGACCTGCAATCTTCTTACTAGTATAAATAGTGTACATGTTAGACTCAATGAAAATGAGCTTCTGAAGTTCAGAAATGCTTCAAAATGCTTGGTTCTCGAGGCTTCGTTAGGTGGTCTTTAAAGGGAAACTCTCATAGTTTTTCAAATTTTAGTGAATGACATATTTAAATTCTGCGTAAAAAGTTGTAATAGTAAACATTATGTCATTTTTTATTTAAATGCTCAGAAAATTTTATATTTAATAAATTAGACAGTAAATTCTTCACATCTCAAAAAAAACGGGGTTCTGCGAGATGGTTATAGTTTTTAAAGACGTGACGTCACAACTGAACCTGGCTAAGTTAGATCTATACCTATATCACCGATAAACTCTCTATAGATCTAGATCGCATTTATTCTTACGCTTCACGGCTAGATCTAGTCTCTACGTTGATTTAAAATCGGTCTTTGTTTATAAACAAGGGCGTCCGTATCAGAGCGCTGCTGGGCGCTGGGCGAGCGTCATGCGCGGGGCCCTTAGCCGTAAGGATATACTATATGTACCGTAAACTCATATATATATATATATATATATAGTTCGTCCATCGTGGTTCGATGATGACCACTTTGTCATCCAGTGGGCTGAGGGCTTTGCACTGGGGTTTTGTGCCTCCTCATGTGGCTGGTGAGACCTATGCGAGCCCGGAATGTTCGGCCGCACTCTGGGCAGGTAATTCCAGCTGGAGCTAGTGTCGTTTGCCTTGCTTTCCTTCTCTGGCGTTTTTCTTTCGCAAGCGTTGTTCTTTTTTCCTCAGCAACCTGTGCGCCGGATCTCACAGCGCGGCGCCATGATACTCTGTCATGTGCCTCTGTCTCCCAGGTGCCTGGGTCAATGTTGAACTCCTTTAGAGAAGCTTTGAGGGTGTCTTTGTAGCGCTTTTTTTGACCACCTTGCGAGCGCTTGCCTTCTCTTAATTGGCCATACATGAGACGTTTTGGGATGCGGTGGTCCTCCATCCTGCACACGTGTCCTGCCCATCGCAGCTGGGACTGCATCAGGATTTTGTGGATGCTTTTCAAACCAGCTCTTTGAAGGACTTCAGTATCTGGCATTCTGTCCTGCCATTTGACATGCCATTTGACTCATATATATATATCACGCTAACGGGCTCATCCGTCTCTCACGCTGTAACAATAACAATACAGTATCTCCGCCTTATATACTTCCATACACATCCCAAGACCCGACTTATACGGAAGGGCTATACCACAGGTTTAAAAAAAATAATTAAAAAAATACTCCTAAGTTGTTTTTTTTTTTGTTGTTGTTGTTTTTTATATGGTGACACGGGGTTTTCCCAAAGCTGCAAGATGTCTATTCACAATAGCCTATTGGGGGGAAAAAATGCGTCATCGTCAAAGTTTCTCGGAGCCTATTGGCCGAAATAGCTGTACAAGTAGATCTATTATACATCAACTGGTTCAATACATAGGCTAGGTTACAGTACCAAATAAGATAAAATAAGATAATTTGATCCAATCTAATAGAAATTACGTTTGTTTACAATTGACAACCTCAACATAACTACTGTACAAAAACAATATTGATGAAAAATTCGAACATTCACATAAGAACACACACATACACATTCACAACCAGCGCTTCATGGATTTGACTTCTATGTAGGCCTACTTCTCGATGACGACAGCTGACCTCGTAACACTCTGACCGAAAGTGGGACAAAGGAGTTTTTAAATCTTTCAGTTTTAGTCTTGATGGAAAGGAGACGACCACTTCTCATACAACCTCAACACTTTTTTTTCCTTTGCAGACTAAATTAACAGTATATTTAATGTATACGTATTAATAGTAATAGGCGAGTAACTGGCGCCTTAACCAGTAAGCTTCGGGCAGGAGGGGCTCGTTAGCCATGGCTGGCTACCCACCTAGGAGAAGGAAAACTCTGAATTCAAACCTCTGCTGCCTTGCAGTTATACCCAATCAAGGGAAAGGCTTCGGGAGTCAACCCTGAGGAAAAATCAGGAGCTGGCGACCCTAAGGCAGTTTGCAGCACCCAGTGCTACACTCTGGCAGAACCTGCGACGCTGCTGACCCCAAACTGTATCGGCACTGCCGTTCCTTTGGATACATCAGCTGCGTGGAGAGGGGGGAACTGATGTGTGGGCGACATCGTTCCGACCACAGCTTATGCCCAGGCATTCATCTCATGGAAATGAGATGATCCATAGTCGCTTCGCGACTGACGGTGGCCATAGATTAATAGTACTTTTAAAGGTTACTGTTTATCATTAATGATTTGGTATTCGGAGTTGGGGTTAATTCTAGATCTAGTAAAAGAAAAAAAAATGCCTAGAGTCTATAATACATATTTTAGATCTAAACTAGATCTACATCGGGAGCTTGTTTTAAAATAAATTCGCGGAAGACAAGTACCGGTAGGCCTATTCGGATTAGTAGATCTATATAGCCTAAGATTTGAGGCACCATTGTGACGTCACACAGAAATTCCGTGAAAATCTGACCGTTTTGGATGCGCAGAAAAATTACGTCAGAAAAACATCAATTACTAAGTTATTCTTGCAAATAAAAAAAAAAGAATAATATATTCATTATCTGTAAATCAAAACACATATTATATCAAAAATTGTCAAAACCATGAGAGTTTCCCTTTAAGCACTCCCCTATAGGTTACCAAGGTAGCGGGAAAATTACATTCTATCCTTTGGATGGTAGTAAAAGTTTGAATGAATGACACAGCGAAATCTTATTTCCATCTAAAAGTCTAACAAAGGAAACATGTTTAGGAGGTTTTAATAAATATAGGCCTACATTGTAAAACATGCAAAACTATTGGAAAAAATGTTATAAACAATCGGATTTTGAAAAAGAATTGACTAATTTTACATTTGTGCATAAATCTATAAATAGGTAATCAGCTTACTGTATTAGTTCAACAATAAATTTCTATTGGGAAAAGTAGATAAAGTTGATACGGGGTGGGGGAGGGGTGACACACTGAGCGAACCGCACATAGTGACGCAGCTGCTTTAGCCTCCCACCCCTTTTTGCACTTAAATAAAACTTCCCGCATTTCAACAGCTCTCTTTTGGCCAGTGCATTTGTTCAAACTGTTAATTATGTGTGCTACAAAATCACCATATTTGTTCGGGTTTGAATCCTGGTGAAGACTGTTTCTTTTTAAATTTCGTGATATTTAGGGTGGCTCTAAGTCCATCCAGCTGTAATGAGTACAGAGTACCTGACATAAGCAGGGGAAAAGTAAAGACGGTTGGTTGTTGTGCTGGCCACATGACACCCTCGTTTACCATGGGTCACAGAAACAGATGACCCACCATCTGCCCTATAGATCGTAAGGTCTGAAAAAGGAACTTTACATTTAGACGTATAGACTTATAAAATGCTTCCAATGGCACGCGTCTCAAATAGCCTCTGAGAACCAAACTCCTGATCTTCGCGTGTAGTTCAGATACTGAGCCCAGCGGAACTGTTATCGCTAACAGGAAAAGGGGCAAAGCGAGAAACCAGTAAGCTTCGAGTAGGAAGGGCTCGTTAGCCTTGCGGTTATACCTAAATATGGGAAAGGCTTCGGGACCTGAGGAAAAATCAGGAGCTGGTGACACTTAGGCAGATTGCGACACACTGTGCTACAGCCTGGCAGAGCTTGCGGCGCTACTGATCCCAAACTGTATCGGATATTCCGTTCCTTTGGTCACATCAGCTGTGCGGAGAGGTGGGACTGCTGTGTGGGCAACATCGTTCTAACCATAAACAATGCCCAGGTTTTCATCTCACTTGCCGAAATCAAAATCAGAACAACCCTCGTAAGAGATATGCTATTCGCGGACGACGTACCGGAAGTGACACACTCACTAGAGGATCTTCAGTCCCTAATGTCCCGATTCTCTCAGGCTTGTAAAGAGTATGTTCTAACCATTAGCACAAAGAAAATTAATGTTATGGCCCAACCTGTTACAGCACCACCCTCCATCCTCATTGGAGATAACAACGACTCACTGCCGTACAGTAGCGTGCTAAGAGCATATGCCCTGTATTATTTATGTATACCTCCATTTTGGTCGATGTAGTGAGCTTCTGGTTTTCCCAAACTCTTGATCGAAGGTCGATGCGACCTTCTCAATGCGTTTTTGTTTTAAATCTCCTCTTCTAAAGACGGGCCATCTTGAATTGTAGATCCAAGATAGCAGAATTCGTTTACGGCATCAAGCTTAAAGCAAGAGAGAAAACTAAATTCACTTCACTTGCGCTGCGTTCGAAGGATCTTGAAAATAACGCGGAAGAAATAGTATGCAGTACTGAGATCCTCAAGCGCTAACTCCTCTATCACCAAAGCGAAAGCCATCTTGACCTGCAATATATGTGGACGGGAGTGTCTCTACAAAACTGTTCGAGATGAATCATGAACCATAGTCGTTCTACGACTGAAGGATGTCAATATTTTTTTTTTTTGACATCATGTGTCCGGGTAGTTCTAGATCTGTCCGAACCGTTCAGCTGCGCACTCATGTCTCACTGACACTGGGCATGCTATGTAATAAAACTCATAATAGTTCACGGCCTACCGCACACAGAGTGTTTATTTTATTTATCTATTTAATTTTATGTTGATTCCCGACGACGCATAAAGGAAGTTAACTTGTGGCGTCTTATTGCCAAGGGCATAAATAAAGAAGAGATCTACTCCGGATCTATATTTTCTCACTCTCTAACAATCGTTATCTTATTCTAAGTCGAAATTATAACATGCGGAATTTAATTGGTCTATAGACTACTTATTTCAGTCTAGAAAGTTCCACTTTGGTAATGCCACGACAATTTCCGATAAGGGAAGTAACAGTTTTGTCTCTAAATAATACAAGTGACGTCAGTAGAATAACACCAACTTCCAAAATGGCTTCGTTTGGCGAACGTTCATTTAATTTGCAAGCACTATTTAATTTTGATCATATGTAAGTAGATTTAGATTGAATTTATAACCGTACATTTTAAAAATTAAATGCTTTACTTTTATCATTAGATGCCGTTTAATTAGACTTTTCTACTTTTAGATCTATGTAACTATAACTAACTTTACTTTTACTTTAGTTAGTCTAGATTGAAAATTCGACTACTCAGTCTACTGTAGTACTGTAGTCTAGTGTAGTCTGTGTAGTACTGGAAGTGGAAGAGTGTAAGTGTAACTGTAAGCACTGTAACTACTAACTCACAGTGACAGTCACACTGTTACTGTTACTAGAGTCAAGAGTGTTAGTATTGTTACTCAAGACGTCAAGTTACTGTTACTAGTCTAGTGTTAGTCACTTTAGTCAAGTTTAGTTAGTGATACTGACAATACTGTGTAGTCTTGTAGTGTTACTCAAGTTACTGTACTCTGTAGACTGTAAGTGTAGTGAAGTGTAAGTCACTGTAACAGTGTAAGTACTATAGTAGGCTGTAGTGTTAACTTAACTCTTTCTCTCCTAACTGACGATACCAGCGTTGATTCCACCAGAATGTGGTAAATAAATATGGAGAGAAAGAGTTAAACTTACTCACCACTGTTAAGTGTTACTAATTACTAAATTAGTAGTGTCAGTGTTACTACTGTTACAACTGTTAGTGATTAAATTAGTGTTTAGAAAGTTCTTGTCTGAAAGTCCAAGTGAAATCAAGTTGTTACTCATTGAATTATCATTTCATTAAAATTAATTATTATGAATATACTATCTAAGGTAAAATACATTTAATACAACAATTGAGTCAATTGACAATAGACAGTATTTTTATTATAGTTAACTATAATTTAATTAACTTAGTTAGACTTAGTGAAAGTTAGTGTAGTATGTAGTCTTAGTAAGTTAGTTAGTTAGTATTGTCAAGTATTGTAATTGTTTCAAGTAGTATAAAAATTTGTAGTCACTGTTTGTAATCCAGAATCTAGATCTCTATCTAATGGGTATCTAGATTATGTATCTTCAAATTTTGTCTTATAAATCAATGTAATGTTAGATGGCAGTAGTTGTACAGATTCTATGTATAGCATTAGCAAACAGACTTGTCACCTTTCTTGATTACAAGGGATAATAACATCACATGATCATGCAGAGAAGCAAATTGTTCCATTCATGTGAAACTGTTAAATATAAATTTAAACATTCATCTTTGAGTGCAAGCACATCACCCTGTGCATAAACTACCTGTTTGTAGCTATCAGTTTCACCCTCTTCAAATCTTAATATATATAATAAAATAGAATGTAAGGAGTATGTATGTATGATGTATAGTGCTGCCTACAAATTGAAACAGTTTTAGTGCTGCCTACAAATTGAAACAGTTTGACCTATCTTGATAAATCTTAGATCATGGTGGGAGATCATAGAGTAGATATTTTATGTCCATCCCACAATCAAGGTGGCCCTAAAAAAAAAAATTCTCTCTATTAAATAATGAAACTTTTTAACAAATTGGGTAAACCTGTTTCACAGTTATTGATATTAATATGTCACACTCTACTTTCATTTTCGGGAAAAAAAAAAGCCCCTGGAGCATTCGCCTTATTTGACATAGATCTAAATCCAATCCATTAGAGCAGTAATACTCACACTATTACCTATATATATATATTATCTTTACCTATCCCTTAATCTATTGGACCCTTGGGGCACCAAGCAAGACTCGATGACTGTCTTTCTCCATTCCTCCCTGTCTTTTGCCTTGTAATGGCAGGCCTGTCTATTCTTTTATGTTGTTCTCCCATCACTTTCTCTGCCTGCCTCTTCCTGGTACTGTTTCCTGAAGGAAGGTCTTTGCGAGCCCCAAAGATCTTGTAATATGGCCATAGATTTTAAGCTTTTGTATTTTTACTGAAGTTAGCAGGTCATCACGGGGTTCAGTTCTTGCAGTAACCCTGTCTCTAATCTCTTGGTTTGTGTGGTCTTTGAATGTGATACCTAGATCCTTCTGTAGCATCTCAATTCCATTGCTAGGATCCTTCTCTCTAGCTCTGCAGTCAGCATCGAAGACTCACAAGCATATAAAAATGTGGCCATGACAAGGTAGCGCATCAGTCTGATTTTGGTGCAGAGGGCTAAGCCCTTGTCTTTCCATATTATTTCAAGTTTTGAAAGGGCTGCTGTAGACTGTGCTATTAGAGCCAATAGTTCAGGTTTTGTTTCCTCATCTGAGATAGCTCCAAGGTATATATATATATATATATATATATATATATATATATATATATATATATGTGTGTGTGTGTGTGTATACATAATTAATCTTTTTAATACATTTTGGCCCTTCATTCTTTTGTACGTTTTTTGTACCCTTGTGGTATTATTAATCATAAAGTCCCATTTGAACTTTTTCCTGCAGATTTTCTTTATTACTAAAAAAAAAAAAAGAAGCTCATCTTCCATGTTTTATTGTTATGCTCATCCACAACTGTTGAATTCTGATATACATGTAATGTGTTTTATTTTTATTTTTTTACTTTTTTTTTAGTGACAATCGAATTCAGACTCATCTTAAGAATGTCTACAGTTGTTTGGCTTTGGGTATGCTCAGTGCAGCATTGGGTGCCTATACTCACTTTCTGACAGGCCTAGGACAGGTACACTAATTTCAATATTTTTAGAATAGGTCAATCTGGATTGGGACTAGAGATAAAAGTTTTATACATTTTAAACTCATTTATATTATTTTCCTTTATTTACTAATATGTTTATTTTAACATTTTGAGGATAAATTTGTAAATATTTAAACTATGTATCATAAGCTCTTTGGACAGTATTTATTCTTGTAAATGTTTTAATTTAAAAATAAAATAATCTTGTAAAAATTTTTTTGTTATTACTAGTGGTACTTCCTAACCTTTCTTGTTTCGGTTGGTTTGATGATTTGGCTGGCATCTACACGTCACACAAAAGAAGATGTAGGAAAAAGAGTTGGAATCTTTGCTGGATTTACATTTACATCTGGTTGGTTTCATCAGCTAGTGTTTATGTTGTGTTTGATATTTTAGTGGCAAGTGTTAGATCTTATTTCAGCAATACATTTTGTCACTTTTAAAAAAAATCCTATCTGGATATCACATATAAACATTTTTTTTTCATTGTAGGCATTTCTCTTGGACCACTCCTTGAACTAGTTATTCAAATTGAGCCCAGGTATGATATATTTGTATATTTGAAGTACATTAACATTTATGTAATATAAAAAAAAATCCTTGTAAAGGTTATTGTGTGATCATTATTTATTAATAGCATATTAAATTTCCTTCTTGGTCTACACATTTATGGTGTGAATTTTTGTTAAAGGTATTTTATTAGTTACATTTTTTTTTTCAGTATTGTATCAACTGCTCTTGCTGGAACAGCAGTCATTTTTATTTGCTTTTCTTTGGCTGCACTTCTTTCGAAAGATCGAATGTTCCTGTACATGGGCGGTAAGTACTACTACTAATAATAATCATTTAATTTATATCATATATATTTTTTAGTTAACAAACAAAATGTAGGCTTAAGGCACTGTGATAACATTACAAACATAAACACAAGAGCTAAAATGACAAAAAAAAAGTCTTAATGTTCTTCTTGAAAGTATTGTAGCATGTTGTCTGTCTGAGATAAATGGGGAGTAAGTTTCAAATCTTTATACACGATTATTCTTATGAAATCAGATCATTTAAATAGAACATTAAGTAATAGGTAATCAAAGTAACAAAATTTTTTTAAAAATTACTCTTATATGTCCATATGAGGAATATTTTGATAGTGCTCAATTTCATTAAAGAATGAATATTTAGAGCTTGGTGAAGCATATTGCACAAAATGAAAGATAACACATTCTCCATTTTCATTGTGTCAAGAATGGTTCATTTCCTTGTGGGCCATTGTGTGAAAAGCATTGAATCATTAATATATGATGCCTAGTTATAAGAGAAGTATCATTGTGTCAAGAATGTTTCATTTCCTTGTGTGAAAAGCATTGAATCATTAATATATGATGCCTAGTTATAGGGAAGTATGATTGTGAAAACAAAACTGGATTTGTATTTTTGTTCTGTGAATATTTCATTCTCTTAGCAATCATGCTTGCACTAAATGTGGAGTTATAAATGATTCCAGATGCTAATGATTTGAAGTACATTCAAATGGTTTCTTGTAGTTTCTGTAGTTGAAAGGCTTGCTCTTACTATGAATTGACTAGAGAATGTTAACACTCTGATTAGAGATAAGAAAACATGATTAAACTATTTATAGCTCATTCAACAATTTGTAGATCATGAAATTTCATGACACACTTCATTTAAGATAATAGGAAATTAAGATGGCAGTTTAAACTATACATTCATTAGTTAAGCTTTTATCATAGTGAAAAAAAAATGAAATGAAAAAAGTTGAAGCTGAAAAAATATTTGTATGTACAGTTATTTTCTTTTTACTTCTCTCGGTTGGTATCGATAAGATTTTACTACTAGTTAATTTCTAGCAATCTTGACACTAGTTTAATTGTGTTGTATAGTTTTACTACTAAATGAAATGAGTTTCAGTTTAGTTAATCCTAGAACTCATTTATTATATTTTTTTTCAGTAATAAATACATTTTTATGACTTAAATTTCAGGCATTCTGTTTAGCGCTTTGGGATGGCTGACACTTGCTGGTTTCCTAAATATCTTCTTTGGATCCGCAATGATTTTTAATGTTAGTATTTAGCTTTAATTGTATTGATTTAGCATTAACATCCTATAAATAATGTGGTTTAGTAAGATCATTTAATTAATTTTTAGCCTATTTGATGCACATTTTTTTTTTTAATTTTTCAGTTTTATATCTATGGTATCCTTTTGGTTTTCTCTGGTTTTGTTCTCTTTGACACACAACTGATAATTGAGAAAAGACGAAGGGGGGATGAAGACTTTGTTTGGTAAGCTATTTTTTTAAGTCTTAATCCCTAAATGGACATCTGTCATGTCAAGTACAAATAATTGTAGGTGTCCAACTGTCATGTCAAGTGAATATCATTGTAGTTGTTCTGCCTTTTCAAGTGAATGAGACATAATCTTGTTAAGTTCTTCAAACCCATTTCCTAGAGTGATTGATTAGATGAATGATTATTTCTAATGAACCTCATGAATTAAGTGTGATTATTACCATTGATTGCTTGGAATTTTCATAAAAAAAAAAATTTAGCTAATTTGATGATTTCTATTCTCCATTAGGCATGCAGTAGATCTATTTTTGGATGCCATTCAAATTTTCAGAGCTCTTCTGGTCATTTTGGCCAAAAAGGTATTTTTTTATTTTTTGTGTGTGTTTTAGTACAAATATTTAATATTTTGTTGGTTTCATGACTATAATTTAACTATTACTAAATAGTTTTTGCAACAACTACAACAGAATCCTGTATGAAACAGAATTTAAAAAACCTCTATATCTATATTTTTGTTGTAATTGAAAATATGGTTAGTTTGTGACAAGTAATTACTGTACACATGGGAATCTAAATTGGTGTCTGGAAAAGTAATTCTTCCAGCTTTTTTTTTTTTTTTTTTAGACAAGGGAAATAATTTAAGCTCAGCACAAGTGTCAATTATTTGGATTGACATTTACAAGTGCATTTATTTTACCTTTTGCAAATTAGTTTAAACCTTCCAAGTTATTTTCAACATCAAATTATACCAAATGTATTTTTAAATCTCTTTGGTTCACTGTTGTTTTAAAGTTCATAGCAGAATTTTTTTTTTAAGATATTGTGTTACAAAACTAAGAAATTTTAATTGTGCATAAATTCAGTGTTTTTCATACCAAGAAAACACACAGTTTGGACAACATGAGGGTGAGGGTCAATATACATTGTAGTTACTAATCAAGTCAAATGACAATATTTCAAACAAATATTTGAAGTAAGAGACAGTTTCATCTTCTAAATATGAGAGACATCTGCAACAAAAATGTCTCAGAAATTTTTGAAGAAATTATTGAAACATTGCCATTCCCCTAGCCTTTTTTATATGTTAAAGTAGTTAAAATTCTCAAAACTATTGTACATCAGTGATGACTTATGTGTATATAAAAAAAAAAGTGTGACAAGATGTCTTACTAAACATTAAGAATTAGATTTAGAACTAAGTAGATCTAATTAATTATAGATTTAGACTACTGACTAGGTCTAGTAGGTCTAGGATCTAGATTTCTGTAACTAGATGTTGATCTATTCAAAAGCAGACATTTCTTATAAACTAATAAAGAGATGTTTTGATCTCCTTTAGTGTCCTGTATGGAATCTACAAAGGGGCAAAATGGGCTGTTCTAATATTATATAGGTCCAGATCTAGAATTTCACATGCAGGACACTACAATTTCATGGGTTAGTTAAAATACCTTTAAAACCAATCAACTGTTAATGAAGCTACCACTAGATCTAGGTGTATTCTAGGTCTAGATTAAATGTTTCTGAAACCATGAGTTCTGTTGAGATGAAAGTGAGAAGGGTAGAGGTTTTATTGGCAGTAATGGTGGATGAGCTTATAATCTCTCTCTTAGCATGAGAAAGGGAATCAAACTCTAGAATTGTAGAACATATCTTATGTGACTAAGCTGGATTCCATTACTTCTGAAAGCCTAAATTCAAAGAATGAAATCAGGGACATTTAAGGCTGAGTGTGTTTGCAAAAGAAAAGCTTTTTCTTATACAGAAATTTTTTTTTTTTTCGATACCTTGAGCCCTCCTTCAACACATCTGTTTTATAAAACAATTTCAAGCATCAGAACCCTGAATAAATAGCTTCATTGTACAAAAGCAGACTAAATAGATAAGCTTGTATATTAGAGAACAAGTTCTGTAACTAATTAGGATTATCTGTCTGTAAAAAAAAATACTTTAAAATGTTTTTATTAGTGATTGTATGTTAACTGCTTGACTAATTTTAGTCTTTCCTGAGTATATTTCATTACATTAAAGAAAATACACATTGGCCCCTTCAACACACACATTTCCAAGTCTGAAAGTTCACATTTTGGCATGTACAATGGACATGTGACTTAGAGGTACAAGAATTCTATGGTTTCATTTTGTGAATTATTTTATACATTTTGAAACCTATTTGGCTTCCCTCCACTACAACTGAAAATAATTTTTATCTTTCTTTTTTTTTTTTGGATTCCCTGTGACTTTTATTTTGAAAAATAATCAAGAAATGTGTATATTTAATTACTTTGTACTTATTATTTATTTTATATTTTCATTTTCTAGGAGGATGACAAGAAGAGAAGAAGAAATTAGTCCAGACTTCTCTCAGCACAGACTTCTTTTTTCTCTCATTCATTTCTTTTATATACATGAAACCCATTCAGGGATAAGACAAGGACATGTTTATTTTACTAAATCTAAAATGTACCTTTCAATTTGTTTTGTAGTTAGCAGTCACTGAGTCTACATATCTTAGTAGTGATTCCAGCAGTTTTTAACATAGACATAAAAAGTATAAACAAGGATAAATATTGTTTTGGCATATTTAATATCTGTGTCTGAATACCAAATGGAAGAGAATAAAATGCATTTTGTGTAAAATAATAATGTAACTTGTATGTTTTGAATCCAGCTTATAACCTCTGCTTTGTGTAATGATATACCTGCATACATTGCTTGACTTTTCAACACAGACTGTTTTTGTTTCCCCAAAAATTGTCCCTAATTTAAGTTGATGAGAGAGCTGCACTTATTGGTGAAACAAGTCTTAAAGAATTAGTTCAATTTATGTTTAACACAAGTAATGGTTAAACATTTGTTCAAATACCCAAAATAAAAGATCATTGCTGTCACCTTCTTTTTACGTCTAGTGCCTTTCTAAACCAAAACATCTCAAGATGTGTAGCATAATTGTATTACCCTGGACATTCCGAGGTCATATTTAACCAAAACAAGAGCTCCTGCATGATAACCTGGTGTGTCAATTGTGGGTTTTCTGAGATTATATGTACAACAGTCATCAGTCAAATGTAATTTGGCAATATTCCTTGGCTTACTTGAAGCTCGGTGTATTAGGAACATTTCATTAACAAGAAATTATATTAACTATTTGTCCTTCATGTCACCAACAGACCTTCAACTAAACATATTGTCAGTCACTTGTGCAATGATGAGTTGAAACTGTAAATGCCATAGAAATAATTTGTAGTGTTAGTGGCAATGGTACCACCTAATTCAAACACTTGGTTTCATCTTCAAGAAAACAAGGTTAGGTCTGTCCATCACACATTGTAGGTCTGATTAACTTGTTCTTTTTTTCCTGTGATTTTGACCCTCCTTAAACATAATTTTGAATTTGATCTTATAATGTCTTGTGTATTTAAGAAAGTCTATATTTGATATTATGTTTGCTTGAAAGCAAGATACTTAAATATACATTAAAGAAGAGGCAGAAGTACATTCTGAATTGGAAGTGTATTTTCTTATAACTTTCATTTACAAAGTTGAAAGTTACAATTGAAAAATAAATCAGGGTTGGGCAAACAATGGATTGAATGTCAACTAACAAACAAACGACTGTGAAGTCTTAAAAAAAAAACAAAAAAAAAACATCATGAAATAATTTGTTAATATAATCCACATTTTGTCACAAATTTCAAAGCCCAACCCTGATTCAATGTGTTTTTCCTCAATTGGTTGTACTCTCTTAATACAGATTTTGTTATTGAATGTTTTTGTTAAAATCTTTGGTTGTTGGACACCTTTTTTTTTAATTGATACTTTTTTTAATGTATGCAAACAGAACATACAAATACAGTTGAGTCTTGATGGTTCAACAGTTACCAAAAACATTGGATTACCAAAGGTTAGCAGTGCTTCATAGAATTAAACCATACCAAAGATATTCTTATACTTTCAAGGGTATCAAATAGGAGACCAAAAAGGTCTAATGTATGAATCTAAAAAAAAAACATTTCAACTTTCACATACTGTACTAAATGACAATTGAAGTCTACCTACATTCTACAGTATATCCACTACTGTATATCAAGAGTCAACTGTTAACAAATTTTGTTGACATTCTTTTGTTTGTGGTCAGTTCTAAACTAAGAGAATCAGAATTTTGAATCATTTGTATGAATACATTGTTTTGAGTTGATTTCTGTGTTGCACACAAACTGGTTACATTTGAAGAATGTTACAATGTTATCATTTCTTTTTTTTTTTTTTATGGATTGAACTTGCCAATATCGTTGTTGTAACTAATTACACTCAATAAAATATATACAAATCCATTTTAGAATTTAGTTTTGCATAGTTTCGGTTCAATCAAACTGATCCCAGTATGGAAAAAATTGGAGACTTGATCAAAGATTATTTTTTAAAAAAAAAGTTAAAAACAAACTTTTGACATTATTTGTATGTTTGTTTCTCAGTGAAGTGAAAGTTATTTTTCTATTAGTTGTCAAGTTTCTCTTTGAAACTCTGTAGTCTAATAATGTCAACTTATTTTCTAGCTGTAGGTTATTGAAGGTGCACTTGAGCATTTTGAAATAGAAATCATGTTTCATCTGGATTCAGACACAACCAAGTAGGCCTAACACTAGTGCCCTTTCACTTTAACAACCTCCTCACTCGCTGTAATAAGTATTAAAAACGCTGTAATAAGTATTAAAAACGACATGCCAGTAACAACTTGGCTGTGAGAACTCTTAAAGGACTTGATGCTTCAATTAAGTCTGCTGTGTCACAACTGCACTTAGCAGAATGATAATCTCATCTCGATGAGAATACCAGCTAAATCAATCATCGAAGTAAGTTCCCCTTTCAGACCTTGCGATCTATGGAGCAGATGATGTAAAGGTCAACAGTACAATATATGTAGGTCTGTGGCTGAGAACATAAAAAGTCTCCTGAAAATTTGAAATGGAAAAATTGACAAATGAACAAAGTTGTGCATGAATTAAGTAAAATTTCCACCTAATTTGTCAATTCTACTTTCAGTGTTGTCTGGCTGTAAAAGTACACAAAAAAAGTTTTAGATGAAAGATTGATGTTATATTACACTTTAAAGAACATGCTTTGTCTCCTGAAAATTTTACCCAAAAATGTTAAATAAGAAAGACATGCATGCTTTAATAACAAAAAGTCAAAATTCAGGGGCCAACATTTTTTATTGAATATCAAAGCAAGAGAAAAAATAATAAATACAAACAAAAATCATAACTTTCCTTCTACTTATCCTAAAAACATAATTTTTTTTTCTAAATTGGGAGACCAAGCTATTTTAATGCTATTAATTACAAAACAATATGATCAAAACACATTTTTTGTTGAAGTAGTTACAGCACTCAATACCATATTTTGTGGATATTAGCAACAAATTAAGGCAAAATGTGACTAATTACACTGATTTATTAGACATGTTGAAACAGCAGTTATTTTAGGTACTGTAAACACACCTCATTAAGTTGTATTAATCAGTTTTTAAAATAACTCAGTTCACATTTGAACAAATGACCTCTTAACAACAAAAATTACACATTTATATTTCATTAAAGTAGCCATATTAATTTTTTTTTAAATTTAGAATAATAGAACATGAAAAAAACAATAAATAGGTAGCTTGTGAACATTTGTTTTTAAAATAAAATGTACACACACTTAAAGAAAAATGAACTCGTTTTTGAATGGTGACATTAATTAAACAAGTATGTCTTTGTCTTTATTGTAAACAAATCCAACCTTTTTTTTGGATTTTTTAAATTTAAACTAAATAAAAAGAAAGTAAAACAAGTTAGTGGGTACCATTGTAAAGCTCGTTATACACATTTAAAAAAATATTCATTTTACATACATCCCATTTTATGAATAAACAAATAAGTATAAAACCATCACCACAGGTAGCATGATAATTTTGTGTGGTGATGTTAGCTGTAAAGGATTATTACTATTTTTTAATCAGCAGGAAAAAGTTATATTTATTATTAAAGGGCTAAAATAACATTTCTAACACTGCCATTTTCTGTTGTAATCAGACATATAAACTTAAGATATGGTAGGGTAAAAAAATGACTAAAACTAAAAAAAATGTTATGCAATTTTCAAAAAGATCTCTTTTTTTTGGTGCGGTTTTGGATCCATACTTATGCAGAAATCCTTAGCTTATAATAATAGAAGAGATTCATAATGTAGAGACTCCTTGCAGGAGAGAAGCATTACAAGAAATAAATAGAGTTTAACAACTATAAATAACCACCAGCTTATTGATAAATAGGATTCTTTACAAATATGCTTTTAATTAAAACAGATGCTAAAAGCTAGATTAATTACTAACTTAATTTAGTAAACCTTAATGCTAGTTGAATAAATCACTAAATAATCCAGCTAATCCTAATTGGATTATTATGGATAAATCATTCAATTCAATCAGGCTCTTGGTGTTCAGATGATTTGCAAATCACCTTCTTACAATCTTTTCTATAAAAAAAAAAGCATTGAAACATCCCAACAACTATAAAATAGAAATCTATTGTGCAAAGTGTTTTGTTATTATAATTGTTAACTCTGGAGAACAGTTGTGACTAGTTTTGCATAGTCCTGTGAAACACAACACTTGTCATTAACCTTCAGAATCAAAGTTATAACAATAAAGGAGCATAAATAGATGATTGTCAACTTTCAAAAAAAAAGCTGCATAAATATATCTGAAGCAGATTATAAAAGTCATAATAATAACAATAAAGGAGCAAATATACAGTATATGATTGTTGAGTTTGAAAAAAAAAGGTACATAAATATTTCTAAAGCAGATTACCATTTTATTTTACCAGGTAAGTATTGATCTATTAAACTTTGGTAGTATGGTTTTAGACTGTCAACATTTGGTAGTTCTTCAGTTTTGGTGTATAGATCAAATTTGTTAAATTCTTTTATCCAAGGAAACATTTCCTCATCTTTCTGATTGGCCAGGTGGCTGTAGGCTCCACACGAGTGATAAGGGTAGAAGGAATGGTACCTAATCATGTACAGAGCTTCCTCTGGGAGAGAATGTTTGTTAGCCTGCAGATCACAAATAAGAAACCATTTCTTTCATTTAAAACATAAAAAAAAAAAAAATAATTATTACATAGCATTCTTTAAGGCTGAGGTTAGTTTAAAAGGAAATATATAGAGACTTTATTCATGGATAATCGCAGCCCCTGCAGTCATATTAGCCCAAAAAAAAATATACATGTATATATTCACAAGGATGTCAAAGTCTAGACTTATCAACAAACGTGGTATAATGCTTGCCCATGCGATGATGCTTTATTGGAGTTGACATCCATGTGATGATGCTTTATTGGCGTTGACATTAAGAGGATGGAATGTTTAGTACTGTTTCGACCTTCAATTGAACACATTAGATACACATCTTAGACGTGCAAAATATGCTTGGCTTGTATTTTCTGGTGCAATGGTCTATACAATGCTACATTTGTACCCACTGTACTTAAACTACCATATAGACCTACTTAAACGCACAATGGAAAATTTACAAATAACTGTCAGTTGTGAATTACAGTCTATAGACAATTATCTTTCAACATAATTAAACTTATCATCAATATACTATCAGCTGATTAGTTGTTATTTTGCTTTGTTAGTTGCTGACAGCAGTGACGCGTTTTGAAGTGTATGATTAACTATTGCTACACTATATGAAGTGTATGATTAATAATTGATACACTATATCTCATGGAATACTACTTCCACAACCAGAGATAAAAAAGAGGAAAACTCCAATCCAGTCCATGCATATAGTAACAAATGTTCTGTTCAAGGAAATTTGCAATTTGATCACATACTACCATCTTGAAATAACAATTTTAAATCTATGAAGTTAGTCTTTTTTTTTCTCTTTTATAAATGACATTGACAAAAGATAGTTTTGATAGTTTTTAAGCCTGAGCACTTTTAAAATAGATCTATATTACTCTTTTACCAAGCTTTTATAAATAAGTTTATCTATA
>JADKLZ010005465.1:14570928-14586703 GCA_021533235.1 Biomphalaria straminea | reverse complement strand
AATCTTCTGTCAATGATGAAGTGGTTCAGAAATGAAAGAAAAGAAACGTGAATGTTTGAAAAGGTTCCTCCTCAAAGAAATATGAATGTTTGAAAAGGTTCCTCCTCAAAGAAACATGAATGTTTGAAAAGGTTCCTCCTCAAAGAAATAGGCTACTTATACAAACTGGTGCATCAGCAACAATCATAAACTTTTTTGTGCCGAGTATTTCAGGGAGAAAGTGAGAGAAAAGAGGCCTATTTGACAAGTTAAGGCTTGTAGATGGATCACACAGAAAGATGATCTATCTTGAAAATGTTTCAGAAAGCCTGCAATTATTTAAATTAATATTATTATTCTACATTGTGACGTATTGTACTAACCTCTACGTTGTTGTGTGTGTACATTGTGATGTATTGTTCTAACATCTTAGTTGTTAAAATATTACTTGAAAAATCTAAGCCTGTTCTTTCTATGTCGCATGATCAGCATGTGTCCCGCTTTCATTCCCTAATATCTGGTCACCTTAACATGATCATTTTGTATGAAAGATCTGTGCAAGTTTTTGCAATATTCCCATGAGAGTGCTAATAGAAAAGGAGTTCCACAGATAAAGATTGACTCACTTGAACAAACTCCACTGTTTGGTTGGTGTGCATTAAGTCATATGTCTTGATAACTCTGTCCGCCACATTGTGAACCCGGAAATCCCTGAAAGCATCAGGATCTCTGTGCTCGGGGCGGAACTCTGAAGGGTCTCCTAAAATGACCTTAGACACTTGTTGGACTTGAGCAGTGGACATCCTCCCAACTGACAATGCTGAAATATTGAAATTTGAGCTAACCAATAGAATTGTAAATCTTTAGATATCTTTATATCTTTAGACCAATGCAAACACAAAAGCATGACACAAGTATATTAATAGAATTCAAATTTGTAAAACTAAAACAATTTTTTGTTAGCAACTTACAAATAGATTTATTCACACTGTGATTCAATAGCAGAGAGACTTCATGAGAATAATTTGTTCGGACAAGGAACTCTACATTTGAGTTCATGTGAACAAATCAAATTCAGAACTGATATGGTGATATTTACTCAGAATTTGGTATAAATATTAGGCCCCTATTATTTTTCCGTCTACGTATGAAGCACTAAAACAAGGAGAATTTTTAAAAAAGATTTCTGGATTTACAATTATCTCTTGATAATATGACACTTCATAATCCAACAACCTGACACAGCATCGATATATGAATGGAATATTTTTGGAATGTAGATCAGCTTGAATTGTAATTTGGTAAATCATATTAAAGCTGAAATCATTTTAATAATATGCTATTTTTTAGATAAAAAAATTTAAGTTGTCCGACTATTGTTTATTTTTTACCCTTGAAAGTTTAAGAGCATATCTTATCATAGATAGTTTTTTTTTTGACATACATGTATACAGTTATATTCTTTGAAATACAGCTAGCCTTTGGTAATCTAACGTTTTCGATAATCCAACACTCCTCCGATTCCATTACAGGCGGCATTTTAAGAGTCAATTGTAATTTTAAAACTACTGTAAAGCATGAATTATATCAACAAAAAAAAAAAAACTCTAAATTATTATTGTTTTTAATTTGTACTTTTTCGCAGTTACAACTACAAGCTGTGCACTGTACACTTGTAAATAAGATGAATTCTTAACCCTAAATAATACTAAATTATTATACATTAACAAATTAACTCCCTTCAGAAAGATATAGATATATTTTAAAAAAATCATTTTTTTTTGTAAGGATTATTGAAAGCTAGTCATATGGAGTTTGAAAAGCCTCAACAGGACCTTCTTTGTTTTTATAATCAAGAATAGTTTGTCAGGAAAAAGTGGATTAAATTAATTGCTTTTACATTAAGATTGCTAGAGTACTAGTGAGATTACTGTTTTTTCAGTCTAATGTATGTGGCATAATTTTAGTTTACCTTTTGTTTAGTTATTAAGGTTTCTTAATTGAGTGTATTTCAACTCTTGGCTTGGCCTTCATGTGTGGCTCAGATATTGAGTCTGGCTGTATTGGAGGTGAAAAGCTGACTAGTGTTAGCAGCTTCTAATACCTCGGAGCTATTGTCTCAGATGAAGGAACGAAATAGGCTATTATATACATATTGTATATTGTATAGTCATATTGATCTAGACTAGATCTAGTTTTGCTGACTAGCCCAAGGCTGTGTCAAGTAACTGTCAAGTTGCTCGACTCAAGTCTCAAGCAACCCAAATATATTCTACTCTGTCTATTCGTAAATCAGTCTAATCTAAATCTCTAATTAATAATTCTATGACTAAGACAAATTACTTAAATTAAATTAGACATAGATCTACTTATATAAATATTATATAGTGACACAGGGCCGGTCTTAAGCCACTGCAACCTATGCAGCTGCAGTGGGCCCCGCGCATTCATAGGCCCCGCGCTAATTATATTTGTAATTACATAATGATGCAAAATATACGAAAGGGTCGTGGAAATTATTTCTAAAATCTTCTGAAAAATAGACAAAATTGTTATATGGAAAACAAAAATCTTAAGCCAATAAACAGATTCTATGAAAAATGCAAAAACTGCAGTGGTGAATGTCGTAAGAGAAGAAGAAAATGATGTAACACTAACAACTGATCAACATGTAAGAAATGAAGACAATAATGTAACAACTGATCAACATGTAGTTATAGATAATGAGCTAATTGTGGTCGATTCATTGAGAAATCTGGATTATCCTGCCATGTGTCTAGAAAAAATGGAAAGATCTTGTATTGGCCATTCATTACAAAAAGGTCCACCTGAGATTACTTTGGAGAATTTTCCGAAAAATAAGTATGGTAGACATTTCTCATAAGTGCATTGCAAACCAAACCTAAGTAATGATGAAAGTATTTTGCGTCCTAGGCTGATATATTCTGTGTCAGCAGACAAGATCTTCTGTTTCTACTGTCGTCTACTGGAAAAACAAAAAAGTTCCTTTTAAATGAAGGATTTGACCAGTGGCAAAGCTGTACCACAAGGGTAGTAGAGCATGGAAAATCGCAAAGGCATTAAGACGCCATGAACAGTTGCTGCGCTGCTTAAGAAAGACTAAGTAAAAAAAAACAGGCATTGACAAAGTTAATCAGGAGATGCTTTATTCTGAAACTAAACGTTGGACTAGTTGCAATTGTACAATTTCTAACGTAGCGCAATTTAGCTTTCATGTGGACCATTGAAAGACCTAAAAAGCCAAGTAATGGGAATTTCCTAGCTGTAGTAGAATTACATGTAAAGTTTGATCCAGCAATGGGAAAACATCTTCGACGTGTTACCAATCTAGAAATTCATGATCGTTATCTGAGAAAGAAGAGTCAAAACGAAATTATTACTGTAGAAGCTGATGCTGTTGTGAATTCTATCCTTCGAGACATCAAGAATGCAGTGATATTGGATTGTACCCCAGATATAAGGAGCAGCTGTTATCGGTATCTCTCAGATAAGGGTTAATGTGAATGAGCCTTGTGGTTGTGCATGAACATTTTAATTTTCTTCCTGTTGTTTCTTCTTGTGACAGCAAAGAAATTGGCTGAAGCATGGATACTGTTGCAATCTTTCCAGCCAAACATCAAAGGAAAGGGCAGTATGATAAATCTGTGGAAAAATTCACACATCGAAAAGCTGACGATGGCTACTGGATAAAATGCTTCGACATAATTGTGAACACTGCAATTAACTCCTTGCAGCTGAGATTTGAACTGTAACTGTGGCATCTTGTGAAAAAGTTTCTCGCGTCTTAAACTAATCAAGAATGATTTAAGGTCAACAATTCACGAAGAGAGATCGAACAATGTGGAAATTCTTGCTATTGAGCGTGATCTATGTAGGAAACAGAATTTCGATGATCTACTGTATGACTTCGCTACATACAAGGCTCGTAAAGTAAAGTTAATTTGATCCTGATTTTGTACCTAGCTAAGAATGTATGAAATGCAAAGACGAATTTATTTTTTAATACAAAATCTTAATTTTCGCTTTTTAACCTTACCCCTACACAGACTGGCCCCGCGCAATCCGTTTCACATAGGGCCCCGCAATTGCTAGGACCGGCCCTGTAGTGACATATATAATAATTAGCTAGGTAGGTCAATGAATAATTAGTCTATAATATATCTAATATTAATAAATATTAAGTCTGTGAGTCTAGATTTAAAGTAAGTTAGTCTTATTAATTATAATTAATTTAGATCTATAACTTAGTCACTTTATACTTTAGATTTTGATCGAGATACACTTAGATCTAGAACTTAGAAGTTAGTATAAGTTATATAATCTAGAATTGAATCTCAAGTCTTAGATCTAGATTCTATTTCTAGATCTATATGGCAGTGACTAGATTCTATATATATATATAGGGGCCTATATAAAAGGGAAACTCCGATATGCTTTTTCAAATTTGAATTATAGACATATATCTAGAAAAATAGATCTAGTTACATAGTCATAGAGTTGATAGAGTTTATAGAGTCTACTTACTTAATTTATATAGTCTAGATCTAGATATCTAGATCTAATCTATATTTAAATTCTGCGTAAAAATTTTTTTTTAATATTATATCTAATCATTTCACCATTTTTATTAAAATGCTTAGAAACATTCATAGTTATGACATCTAAAAAAAAAAAAAGTAGGCCCTATTCTTGAGATTTTGTTTTTAGGTTAGGAATACGTCACAAAAAAAAAATCCCTCAGCAATACTGAAAGCGAATCTAGATCTAGAGTCTAGATCTAACCAATCGTATCGTTTCATTCTTAAAGTAGAAGTTAGGCCTAGTGACGACCTAGCCTATGGATTTGGTTCAGTTATAGACATTTTACGTCTCCAGAGATGATCTTTTCCCTTTGCAACATCTTGTGTGATTAAAAAAGTCAACCCTTGATACACAGATGCGGTCACAGGTTGAGAATATGTAAATACTAGGCGCCGTTGCATTACCGTTGTGTATGGCATCTGCAATCTGGGACCCTTTCTTTATGCTCGTTTTCCACGTGGATCTACTCAGTTCCACCTTTTCCCAGATGCTAGTGTCGATTTGAAGAGCTGCATGTCGCGTTTGCATACATCTGTATATCGTTTAAGTGGGCGAGCTGCGTCTCTCCTGCCTTCTGTTTAAAGATCGCCATTGTGGAAACGTCGACCATCTGGCATTTTATGAACGTGGCCAAGCCAGCTAAGGCGCGCGTCTGCTACTGATAACACAGTGGATGTCCTGGCACCCTGCTCTTTGTAGCTTTTCCTCATTGCTTATTTTATCTTGCCACCTTATTTTAAAGACCCGCCTTAGGCATCGGAGGGTGAAGATATTTAGCTTTTTTCCTGCCATGAGTAAGTTGACCATGTTTCACTTCCGTATAGCAAAGTGCTCATCACACAGGCCCGGTAGACTAGGGCTTTGGTGTTGTTTGTCAGCAAGGTATTTGTCCCACACTCTTTTCTGTAACCGTGATACTGTGCCCATTGCTTCTGTTGTTAATGTCTTTTTCCAGTAGAAAATCGTTGGTTATGATGGAGCCAAGATAACAAAAAATGGTCAACAATTTCTAGTTAGCCATTATAATATGGTTTACGTAAGGTGCAGTATATGTGTTCTGGACTAGTATCTTAGTCTTGCTTTGACGAATATTTAAGCCGAACGTCTGGCAAGCAGCAGATAGTTTGTCAATCAGGGACTGAAGCTGAATATCAGAGTCAGCCACAATAGATGCATCCTCAGCACAGTACCTTCCTAACTTTGGATTTTTCCCGCAACCTTGATCCATGAAAGAGTTTTCCAGAGGATCTTGTGTGGAGAAATACACTTCGTTGATGTCGCTGTAAGCAGGAGAAGAATATGCCAAACAGAGTAGGTGCGAGCTCACATCCCTGCTTGACACAACTGATAACTTCAAAAGATGCTAATTGGGCTCCATTGAATTTCATGGTACATTTTGTTACCTCGTGAAGGCACTCGATGGACTTCAGTAGTTTGGTAGGCAATCTATTTTCATTAAGAGTTTGAAAAGGCCACTTCTGCTGACCATGACGAGCCAAGACGGTCAGCCACGACGGTTCAGGTAGGATCTGTTTTGTGACTAGAACTCAGTCCAGTCACGATGAGTGTGGTCATGTGATTAACCAGAGTGGTCGAGCAACGTTCCGCCGGATTATGGAAGGCCGGCAGGGACCCTATCTAGAGAGCTTAGGTGTCACAGTCAGGTCGGTTCAAGAGGCCAGTGCAAGAGTTGATACGGCAGTACGATTGTTAACTGAGAAATATTTGTACAGTCTGTATTATGTGTAGGCAATCGTACAGAATTGGCTTTGATTATCTGGACATTAAACTGTTACATTACTTTGGAGCCCTGAGTTATCAAGTTCTAAAAGTTGGTGGTGTCGCGACGTGGAGCAGTTTGAAGAGTCTGAATTGTGAGAAACGTTACAATCTAACTGCATATACCAAGATCTGTTTCTTTGACGAGAACGTAAGCCTAAACTTTACTGTATGCTTTTCCTTTATACAATAAGTCAATAGATTTAATTAATATGTTTGTGTGACGCTACATAGCAACCCGGTGAAAGTCTGACCGTTTTGGATATTCGGAAAAATTACGTCAGAAAAACAGTATTTACTAAGATATTTGAGAATATAAATAAAAAGAATAATTTATTAATTTTCTGTAAATTAAAACAAACATAAATATCAATAATTGTCAAAAGACTCAAAACCATCGAATTTTCCTTTTAAAGTAAACGAACCACTGTAACTTTAGTTTTATGTTTAAATTCGCTATATTATGCTATTACATTTTTATGAAATGAAAGCCAACAATGCCGTTATTTTTTGTTTCTCGCCCGCAGGATCGGCGTTTTTCGTATTGGATGACACACACAATGACAATTTTGTCTATGTTTTAGGAGATTCTTATGAGTTTTCAAGAGAGTTTAATAATATCAGGAGATTTCCAGGACTTTTTCGTATATTTTGCCATTTCAGGAGATTTCCAGGAGCTCCTGGAATATCAGGAGGCTGCGGGACTTCAACATTAGTTCTATAAGGCTTGAACTGTGTTAGTGAAAAAAAGCTGGGCTTAAGCAATGTTGATGGAATTTTGGAATAATGACATTGATTATTAGGGTTTTTGAGTTCATCTTAGGACGCATGGATATTAAATTAGAAACTTTGGATACCAGAAATATTAGAAGCTATAGTAAGAAAGCGAAGAAGAAAGAAGTGGCACAAAGTTAAGAATTCCCCCGTTTTAAGTTTTTTTTTCTCCCTATGTATCATTGATTGCTATCTTTCATGTTGTTTTTTTTTCTACCGCATCTGCTTATCTCATGTGCGCATAAATAATTGCTAAAGATTGCAGACAGATCAACAACAAATTAAATTTCAGATATTTAAATCTAGGTGATAAACACTAGAAGTGGAAAAAAAAGTTCTTACCAAAAATGACCTTGACGTTATAGTCACAAACAAGTGGGAAATGGATGACTACCAGTGGTCATACTTTGGCTCAGCTTGGGTAATTTCTTGTCTATTTATTACATTGGACCCAATCTTGACATGCGCGGTACCACTGAACAAGATTAATATAGTGACTAAATTTTTAACAAAGGCGTTCTTCTTTAGGTGACCGATAACTCTTTCTGAACACTGTAATGCCGTTTGATTTGTAGGCAGGGGCGGACTGGGTATAAAAATCGGCCAGGGTATCAAAATCGGGCCGGGCCATATTATGTGTGTAAGCCAAATTCTTTTCAAATATATAAAATTTGATAATGCATTGAAAACTGGATGTATGCTTGTGTATGATTATATAATGTATTTAATTTATAGATGTATGTTGTCTGACAATTTTTTGAAGTACAATATGTGAACAGCGAGCTTAACTAGATTAAAATGAATATTTTATGAAATGTTTTTGAAACATTTTGGTACACTAAAAGACTAGAGAAAGCATAACGCATAGAGAGAAAAGCTCTAGCTTCTAAGCACACAATTCTAAGCCAAGCCAATTACAAGTTATACTCCTGTCACTAAAATGTACATGGGGTTGCGTGGAATTGTTCGTACTGATTTTTTCTTTGCCTTGATTTTGATTATTTTAAAAGAGTTTTTAATGGTAGGCCTAAACTATCACTTGCCCCAGTGTAGCCATAGGGGATTTTGAGTTTAAAATCCCCTTCAAACCCCACTCTTCTATAAAAAAAATGGAAACGACAATCACCAAATTCCATGAGTATAGCCAAGGGGGATTTTGAGTTTAAAACCCCCTCCAAAATTCTTAAAATTTCTTTAGAAAAGCGAAACTTGGCCTCGACGTTAATATTACAGTACACTTGACAAATTGCATTATTTTTTTTTTTAGTTTTTTTTTCTTTATTTTATTTTTCTATTTCATTTAGGTCCACCTAATTCACTTTACTAAGGGCTCTCCAATTATCTAAGGCTGACCTGCCTTTAGTATTTTTAGATCTCTGTTATTAAAAAAAAAAATTACCACTTTTTCTTTACAAAATGTAGAAAGAAACTACTGGGGGTTTTGAGATTAACCCCCCCCCCCTCTATAAAACAAACAAAAATAAGGCAAACGACAGTCGGCAAATTCCATGAGCGTAGCCAAGAGGAATTTGGTCTTAAAACCCCCTCCAAATTTTCTTTTTTTTTGACATTAAATAAAACCCTATTTAATATAAAAGTAAAGAATACTACAGCCACACGATTCTATGAGCGTAGTCAAGAAGGGTTTTGAATTAAAAACCCCCTCCAGAGGGTTTTGATTTTAAATGCCCCCCCCCCGGGGTATTAGAGTTAATTAAAAAAAAACATCCAGAGATTTTTTTGTTTACCCCCCCCCCCAGATGGTTTTGGCGATACAACTTCCTTTTTCGATATAAAATCTAAAGCAAAACTACAACCACCTAATTCCATGAGCGTATCCAAGAGGGTCTACTAATTTGTAACAAATTTCTAATGGTCGCTGGGCTCCATTGATGAAGTGCAGTGAATAGCAGATTGGGCTCTGAACTGAAATTTTATTTTAAATAGCAGGATAATGCACTAAAGGTACATCAGAATATGCATTTTTTTGTGTGTTTTAAATAAAGTTAGTGGGAAGCGTGGTCGAGAGGCTAAGTGCGGCTTGAGCTTGGCTTGCTTGGCTACCTAGAAGAGGGATCGAGGTTCGACACCCGACTCGGGCAGAGTTGTGTTTACTGAGCGCCCAAAGGCAGCACGGGAAACCAACTCCTAGATACCCCCTCCCCCCACTGGTCCACAAATGAGATTGCATGCTGTAAGCATGAAAGTAGCGCTATATAAAAGCTATAATAACAACATGTACCGGAAATAGTGCTTGGCGTGGGGATCCGCCCCGATCCCAGCTGGGGGAGCTCACAGAGCTCCCTCAGAACCCATGGCTGTCAAGGACAGGGTGTCTACAGTCTTCCGCTAACTCCAGGAAGAGCCTATACTTGTCTTCTGGAAAAAAAGGAAGGAATGTAAAAAAAAAAAGATTAATTACGTGTGGTAGAAAATAGGGAGAAAAAAAAAAGCCCTTCCCCAGGAAAAGGAATACTGGCTACGCCCATGCTCTATAACCAGGTTCATGAGATTAAGTTGTGAATAAGTTAGATGATTTGCAAGTTAGCAGATATATCTTAAAGTAAACTCCTATTAACTGTTGTTAAAGTGCTCATTGTTGCCCCTATTTTATTTTGCGCTACAATGTTTCCTCTCTCATCCCTCGGTACCATTGTCAATGGATCCATTAAAAGACGAGGGAAGGAGCAAAAACAAAGTGGAGGGCCATCAAACTTCAACGCCTACCAGTAAAATAGGCCAAATATAACCTCGAAGACATCAAAGCACTGGTACATTGCACAGTTGGATAATGAGGTCTAGTGTTTTCCAGATGATATTTACTACAGTGTATAATGTAGCCCTAAAGTTTTTTGTACCGGTATTCTTGTTAAATTTCAAACAAAAATTAATTTTAAAACAATTGAACGTAATCGGGCACATGTACCAAGCTTTTTTTTCTAAAGTTGCCTGCAGTTAGAAAAAATATTTGTTTTCTTATGGCGCGACCCAACCGACCCATTTGCCCATCATTTTGCCAGTCCGCCCCTGTTTGTAGGCCTTGGTACTAAGACTATGTCGTGATTCGATGACAAAATATTATGTGTGTTGGAACAAGACAGCTGTATGTCATCGCTAGTTAGAATGATAGTTTGATAGCTGACCTGTAGTAGTTACGTTTAAGAACAAGGCAGCTGATAGGCCGATTATATGGCAGGTTGACATTGAAAGTAAAATCTGGAGTAGGGAAAGAGTGTCCTTAAAACATGTAGGATTTCCTTTTACTTTATATTTTCAATCACTGAAAAAAAAAATGGATCTACATCAGTGATGCACAAAATACGACTCGCGTTCTACATTCGGCCTGCACTGTAGCTTACCGTTATCCCCAGAAATACCATCCCTTGGTGCAAAACAAAACCGTAGAAGTTCTGTGATTTTGCGGTTATGCACCCAGTAACAAGCATGTTCGAAATTCATTAAGCCGAAGTGTTTTTATGAGGCCCGCGAAAACCTAAAAAAAACCATTGTAAATATCTATAGAAATTAATGAAACTTATAATTCTTATCACTTATAATGAAGAGGCTAAAGAAACACTGTCTCTTAACGTCTTTCTAAAGAGTTTAAAAAAGAAAAAAAGAAGATTATATTAAATAGCATTACTATATAAATTCAGTAAAAGTAAAAATTCAGTATAAGTGTCACATATGCCATTCTGGGTTTGTCTATGTTATTTTTATTTACTAGGGAAACTTGGAAAAACCTAGAATCTGGATCTTTCTCTAAACTGGAATTACCAGGGAGTTATTTATAGCTTTCCTTTGTCTTTCTAGAAATTGAAATCTATTGGTTGATTTAAAAATAATTAGACATTTTTCTTAAAAACTAGCGCCATGATATTGGCGGGGCTAGAAAGAACGCCAGTCGATAAAATAATTTCTTATGAGCAAGTCATGTTTTATTAGAGCTCTGTTTATAAGCCTTTGTGATTTTATTTCATATTGTTTGATCTGCATTGTACATAAGTTGTACTTAAGTTAAATTTGAATTAAAGTTCCAAGTTATTTTATTTTCACGGAGAAGTTATTGACTTGATTCCTAGATCGTAATAATTCAATATTGTAGGAGTTCAAGACATAGTCCCCGGCAACACAAGATCATTCTTCTACTCAGGCAGCAGCCTCCTATAGCACTTCAAGTTAAAGTTGATAACATCATTCATCAATCAATCTGAAGTAGAGGAAAAGGACTTGTGACAATAAGCCCTGGCCAGTAATTATTCAATGATATGGAGAACTGTGTTGAAAGTGTAGGGTTGGCAAGGGTAAAAAATTATGGAGCTTTGACTGAGAAAAAAAACCTTTTTAATAAAATAAAGAAAATATCTAAACCATAAACTAGTAACTGGAAAGTTTACACAAAGCTACATTTAATTCACAATACAGTGTGAAATATATTTAGAATAATGTATGTTATGCTCAGGGGGGCCGTCCCTATACTTAAATTATGCCGCAAAGTATTTCCATGATGGTTAAAAGGCTCGCACAGGGGCTACAGCTTCATATTAAAGAAAAAGAATTGTAAAACCTTTGCTCAATGTTATTTTTCGAAGTACACTAGGTCTTTAATAAATTGCTTAATTTTCGTTTTTTTTCTTTTTATTTTGTATATTCTTATATTATTCGGGGCCACCAAATTCACTTCGCCTATGGCCTCAAATTATCCAAGGCCGGTCCCGACTGGCAGTTCTGAAAAGTATGTGAAGATTCGGAATTAAAACATTATGATGTTCGGTAACACAGTTACCAAACATTAGATCAACATGGAATCTCAAGTAAGAAGTTGTTAGGTTCCTTGAGTTGAAGATTGACTTCATGTTTATCATCGGAAGCATTGTAATTTATTGTTTGCACATGAAATGAATATGCATCTTAAATCTATGAGCGTGTGTGCGGCCCGCCTAGGCCCTAAATTTCATTATTGCGGCCCCTCGGTTTAAAAAGGTTGCCCACCCCCTGCTGTAGGCCATAGTCGTATAATTAATCTACATGGCCTATGACTATGAGTCAATAGTAAACTCGGTCACTTTGTAACATAATCCCAACAACACAGGTCAAGGTCATCCTTGTAACAATTTTGCTCTTTAATCTATATTTTGTGTATTCCATAGTTTACCTTAGTCACAATGGAATGATTGATAACCAGTTAAGGAGCGGCAGTGATGAAATTTAACCAAGGCATTCACCTACCAAACAAACAAGATAAGATCCGCTAAACAAAGTCATAGGAGGAAGATAGGAATCATGCATTGTTGTTCATCCGAAATTGGTTATCAATGAAATAGAGTGCACATCTTAGGAAGTAAACATGCTTGGTAAACAGCTTGACCGAAATACAACTAATGCTAGGCCTATATAAATTACTGATGGAAAAGCGAAAATCCATCTACCGGATGTGAATTTTAACGCGTTGACAATCATCTGCTGTATCCAGTAAAACTTTTTTGTGTGTATTTCGAAGAAGGATTTATTTCTTCTCGCAATAAAGATCTAATGCAGGCTTAACTACTCTGGTAGGCTTTGATTCTGTGTAACAAAAATAAGTGGACTATCTGGTTTGGGATTAAGGTCAAGAGCTGGGATGTGTTGGGGTCTAGCGATAGCAGCTTACCCAGTTTACTCGTTAAGTTCTCTGTGTTAGTTAGTGGGCTGCAAATTTCAAGGCCAAGACCAGGTTTGGTTGATACGGTGACGGCGAATCTCACACTATTATACTATTGAATATATTTGAATTAGGGCTTAAGTCATTTTGTAAATTAAACTAACATTGATTATTTTATTTACATGATCATTTGTTGAATTACTGTAGTGTTCAATTTATCAGTCTAATTTTAAGACTTCTCAGTTTTTCACTAGTCTACAGTAGTCTACATAAGTTGGGATCTACTGATTTCATTTTTTTTTCAAAATTATTTCAATGAATGACTTATCTAGATTTGTCTAATATATTTCACCAAAATAAAACCCACTATGTACTCATCATTGGCCTCCTTCAGTCGTAGAACGACTATGGTTCATCTCGCAGTGAGATGAAAGCCTGGACATTGTTTATGGTCGGAACGATGTCGCCCATACAGCAGTTCCCCCCTCTCCGCGCAGCTGATGTGGCCAAAGGAACGGAATATCCGATACAGTTTGGGATCAGTAACGCCGCAGGCTCTGCCAGGCTGTAGCACAGTGTGCCACAATCTGCCTAAGGGTCACCAGCTCCTGATTTTTCCTCAGGGTTGTCTCCCGAAGCCTTTCCCGCGTTTGGGTATAGCCGCAAGGCAGCGGAGGCTTGGATTCAGAGTTTACCTTCTCCTAGATGGGTAGCCAACCAAGGCTAACGAGCCCCTTTTGCCCGAAGCTTACTGGTTTAGGCGCCAGTTACTCGCCTTTGCCCCTTCTCCTGTCTGTGACTCTGTGGTAACGGTTCCACCAGCTCAATATCTGAACCACACGTGAAGGCCAGGAGTTGGACTGGTAGTCAGAGGCTATTTGAGACGCATGCCGTTGGAAGCATTTTATAGGTAATGATGGCCTTAAGCCAGGAGTGGGCAACCGTTTTCAACCGAGGGCCGCATGAATGAAATTTTGGGACTAGGCGGGCCGCATATATATATATATATATATATAAATATATATATGTATATAAAAATATAAAAAAATACATAAAAATCTCCTGGAGTTTGAATATTTATCTCAAAAAAAATTAGCTTAGAACCGTAAGATTGCTTCAAGTTACTTTAAAATGACGCCATAGTTTTTAGGTTATCCTAAACTTTTTACGTAATGAATGTTAATATTCTATTTCTTGTAAAAATGGTATCATAAGGTTTGCAAAGTGAAAGCATGTTTTTGTATGCGACCCCCCCCCCCCCCTTATGATATTGATTTTTTATCAACATAGTAACTACTTCTAAACTTTTTACTATTTAATCCAAATTTGTTTTCATTTCAGTTGGGAATCATTTCTTTTTTCTTTTTTGTTTTTAGGCCAGTCATCACTCACCCTCTCTTTCTTTTAGTCTCTTATATTTGTAAGTGGAAGGTTGGTGGGTGGGTTCAAGCTGGAGCTCGGATCTTCTAAAAAAAAATCAGCACATCACGAATCAATCACTAATTAATCCTTGCATTGTCAAACACAACTATAAAGAAAACAGTCACTTGGAAAAAACGGAACACCGCGCAAGAAAGTGGAAAGTGATTTCATATTTTAAAAATTACTAATTAATAGTACACTGAATTAAAACAAAAGGTTTACATAGAAGCGACGCGTGATGTGCTGTTGTACTGGAACTCATACAGATGGGCTGTGAAAACATTATTCAGCAGGGGTGGAATGGGTGTTAAAATTGGCCATGGAATCGCCATACCATTCGGCCTTCTACTTGATTGCAGATGATATGCATAAAACTGCATATGCAAACGCGTTTCTTTAACGAATTGTTTTGTTTTTCCACATGTAAATACACTAAGAGGCAATTGGAACTCAATTTGTGAAAACAAATCCACAGTACAATCGCAATCTTAATCACGTTATTACAATATTTGATCTAACTAATAAAGTTTAACACTTGATGGCTGCCTATTTGTGTGTTATGCGGTCTGGACTGTCGTGTCGACTGTTCAGAGTTCGACCCCCCCTCCCCCACGGCTATGGGATGTTTGGCCTATTTTGAAGCAACAATCTAAACATTTAAAACAAAACAAACTAAAAATTTGAAAAAGAAAATACCTTGAAACGTTCTTACAACAGATAAATGTATCCACATTCAAGGGATAAAAAAGCCCCCCCCCCTTGTCAACTCGCTTACTTATGTTTGTGTCTTTAGTAGCGGGGGGCAAGACGTATTAGCTTAATATGTCATGGAAACTACTTAGACTCTGTAAGGAAAACACAGATAACAGCACTGTAATACCCGAAATAGACATTACATAGGCGCTGCAGACAATATACAGACACACCGAGGGAGACTTGTCAAATTGGATGTAATAGTGTTAATAGATAAAGAAAGCTTTTCTTTTTTTTTTTTAAATGTAACATTAAAGTCCAGCTAAGATAATCAGAAACAACTCACAAGATTGTTTTAAACAAGATTACAAAGAGAGTTTGTGTGATACACAAACTCAGAGGCGGCCCCCGTCGGAGTCGGATCCCTGTCAGATCCGCTTTGATCTCTCAACGGACGGACAGACAGACGGACAGACAGGCCACACAAAACTAATATACATCTTCCGTGCTTTGATCTCTCAACGTTAGCCTTGTAAAGCCGATGTTCAAGGCAATTGCCACACTTGTTTTATGAGTTGATTACTTTACGAGTAAATACTGGTATGTTACTCGTATGTTGGAACAAAAAAAATGTGAAAACTTATGCAGTATATTAGATTATTAATTGTCTTAAAGTAGGTTTCATTTATATTGCATACTAATTAGGTTTTTTCTCTTTAAATGCTGTTTGCATAAAGTATTTTTAAAAATTAGATTTTGAGCTTTTAGAAAAAAAAAAAGTAGCCGTTGCATCAGAACTTTGAATGCTCTATATTATCGTGATGTCAGATTTTCATTTTCTCTTCTACTTTCTGAGCACTAAACGGGACGGACGGACGGACAGAC
>JADKLZ010005465.1:14553404-14565104 GCA_021533235.1 Biomphalaria straminea | reverse complement strand
TATTTGAAGGGTGCTCCATAGTGTTCCATCATATGATCTAATATATATATCATAGTCTAAGATAGAGATGATTTAAACATTAGGACTATTTGAAGGGTGCTCCATAGCGTTCCATCATATGATCTAATATATACATCATAGTCTAAGAGATAATTTAAACATTAGGACTATTTGAAGGGTGCTCCATAGTGTTCCATCATAGGATCTAATATATACATCATAGTCTAAGATAGAGATGATTTAAACATTAGGACTATTTGAAGGGTGCTCCATAGTGTTCCATCATATGATCTAATATATACATCATAGTCTAAGATAGAGATGATTTAAACATTAGGACTATTTGAAGGGTGCTCCATAGTGTTCCATCATATGATCTAATATATATATCATAGTCTAAGATAGAGATGATTTAAACATTAGGACTATTTGAAGGGTGCTCCATAGTGTTCCATCATAGGATCTAATATATACATCATAGTCTAAGATAGAGATGATTTAAAAATTTCCTGAAATGAAAAAAAAATTAACTTCTACATTTGTGTACAAGGATTCTTAAAACTTTCATGGACATGGGGCATCAAAGAAGGATACAGGGGAAGGGAATGTCGAACGTTATGCTTTTAAATATCTTTAACATTCCTAAATCTTTATCTTTATATCTTTAACATTACTGAAGCCATTGACGTTTTAGTTTTCCCTATATAAGATAATCTACTTCAAAAACAACTAAATCTATCCACTTGGTATTCGACGCCGTGGCTTGTACCCATCAATCTTAACAAAAATACTCGTATAATAAAACTAATTGACCTACTTAAGACCACATCACTTTCTTATCGCTTTCAACGTAATAACTTTAATACAAAATACGAACAATTACTTTGTTCAAAGGAAATATTCCAAATGAAGTCATTTTTTTTCTACTATTCTACTTCTTTCTATTAGCAGACATCAATGAAACCTATTTGAAAGTGAAATGTTTCAGATGAATATCTTAGTTCTGAAGTCTTAGTCTCAGTAAGGACTTAATTAACGTATTAAATTAAAAAACCAAACACAATACATGTAACATATAGAATAGATGAATTCTAACATTACTAGTTGGCTATTCGAAATTTCTTTGTCTATTAAAATGTTATCCCAAATTGTCTATTAAAATGTTATCCCAAAATGTCTATTAAAATTTTATCCCAAAATGTCTATGAAAATGTAATCTCAGCACGTCTACAAAAAGGTTATCCCAGTGTGTCTGTTGGAGGAAATCAGAACAAGAATTTTTTTTTTTTAAAGAAAACAAAGCTTAAGCGTACTTGTATCAATTAGTTTGTATCAGTCATGTAATAACATTTATAATAGATCCAGACTAACAATAAAAAAAAGCATTTATAACAATAAAAAGGGAGGGACGACCTGAATTCGAACTTATGGCTCAAGCCTTCTCAGTCTTCTCAAGCCAACACAGTAACCACTCTGCTAGTGGAGAGCTTATCGAATGGAAGATTGTAGAGTTATCTATTGTTTCTATAGTCTCCTCCTATTTTTCATGCTGTGTTCTGTCAGACTGTCGGACCACCATTTCAGTCAAGTACAATTTATTTCCCTTGTTCGAAATAAGAAACAAAATAATTGGGTGTGGGAGAAATGAAGGGTACAAACTTTTTACCAGACAGAAAGACAGAGTGAGTTGATAATAGCTTTATAAAAAAGTAATGATGGTTTCAATTGCTTTCGCTGTGACAAAACATGTCTTTCAAAATGTCCATTAACCACGCGAGTTACTCTTCTTCAGAGACCACTAAAGGCCTATCTATATCAGGACTATAGCTTTACATTTCTGTAGCTCTAAATACAACGCATGAAGCTTGACGATGAAGTTAATGCAGGCTAGACTATATCAAATGTTCAATACTGACTTTACTGACGTATGTGCATGTGGAAAAGCTCTCAGTCGGGTTAGGCAAACAAGGTATCATTGTAACAAAAGTCGCAGACGCAGGTTACACAAAACTGTTGGCTACAAATGAATGAGGTCAAGGATGTTGATCGACCAGAAAGTAAACTTTACGTACGCGTTGACTCGAGTAGAACAAGAAAGCATATTTAGCCTATATCTAACGTGAACTTAATTTTTTAAAATTTATATACGCTTATATAGGGCCTATTTTGTGCGTATTATTGCCCCCCCCCCCACACCAAAAAAAAAAAGTAAATTTAAGCTTCTTTCTCACCAGGTCATTAAGGAACATCAGAATTTCGTTGATTTCCTGGGCCTTGTGACCCGAGTTAACCCACCATTGAAAAAAATCGCATGTTACAAGTAGATAACGTTAGAAGCTCATATAGGTCACTTCTTAACAAGTGATAACCCAAGTTGTTATCCTCCAGGTTTTCTTATCACTGGGTGATAGCACTTTAAGAATGAGTATTGAGCTAGAACAAATGTCATGATAAAACCAAAATAAAATCCAAAATAAATTTAAACTACTGTTGGTGACAGCAGGGCAATTTGAAAAACAGAAAGGTGAGTTTAATTATTTTATTTGTAAATGGCCTACGGAAAAATAATAAAATAAGTTTTAAGATCAGGCCTTTGATTATTTATTAGTGGTGTTTTTTTTTTTTTTTTGAAAGTTAGTTTGAATATGGAGAGCTAGTTTCACTCTCAATGGCAGGCTAAAATACAGTATTAATAATAATTGAAAAACATTTTAACAACTCTGTGTTTGTAACTTGTGTGTTTAAACTTAATATAATATTCTAGTTTAGGTCTAATTATAACCAGACTAGTTTAATATCAGACTAAAACTTTGCAATAAAAAGGAAAACCTTTTAAAGTATCTTAAAATTAAACACCTAATCCCAAAAAGTTAGCAGTCGACTGCATACACAAAGTCATAATTATATTAAGGAACAATGTTCATACAATTAATCTAATGAAATAGAAACAACAGGTAGATTCATAGCTAGCTAATATTTATAGATCTAGAATCTATCTATCTATATATTTAGGGAGAGAGAGAGAGATGTAGGCTAGACCTTTTTTTTTTCAGGATTTTTTTTTTTTTTTTATCTTTTCAGCACTAAACAATCATGACAATATTACAAGCTTTCAAATCCTCGAGATTAAAGAGCTCTGTTTTAACAACATGTGCATTTAAAAAAACTCACATATCTCCATCTACAGACTTAATATTTGCCAAACGAAATAAAAGCAACACAGCATCCATTTTAAAGGTAATATAGAGTAAGTTAATTCAAACTAAATAGATTGTCCAGTAAATATCTAGATCAATATAGAATAATGTACATATATATTGATCTAGATCTAGTTGTCACAGCTATATATATAGATTCTAGCAATAAAACACGGGTATATATTAGCATATATTAGCGAGGATTTTTTTTTTGTAGTGGTGGTGGTTAAAGATGGTACATTTGTTTCCTTTCCTCAACACACATAGACACGCATTATTTCTGGAATTTGAAACTAAAAAAAAGCATATTCTGAGGTGTCTACAGTGCATTATCCTGCTACTCTTGTAGACCAAATATCAAATCTTTAGGCCAAATATCAAATCTGCTAGGGGTTTTAAACTCTAAACCCTCTGAAAGGGGGGGGGGGTTAAACTCTTACTCTCATATAATTTGTTGACAGTAGTTTGCTTTATTTTTTTTTATTGAAGATAGGATTTTTAACCTTAAACCACCCTCAGCAACACTGGAGCAAGTAACGGTTTAAAATTAAAACCTACCCTCCAAAAAAAAAAAATTTAAAGCAAATAAAAAAAAGTCACAAAATTCACCCCCCACCCAGCTACGTCCATGGATTCTAGTATCTTTTGATCTGCTAGATAATATCTTTGATCATTGATGATCTAGATTTAAATCTAGACCAAAATCTAATCTAGTATGAATTCTTGGTTCTATATTATCTATTATAGTAACTAGATATAGAGATCTAATCTAGTTATTCTAAAAAAATTAAAATCTTATACTGATCTTAATCTACACTCTACCTAAGATTTAATAACTTTAAATATTGTATTAGTTATTCAACATGTTCATATTGACTTTTATTCTTAAAGCCTAGAAAAGCAAATCTGGTATTGAAAAATGGAAAACGATTGTCTGGAATTTCTTTTGGTACACCAGTTTCTGCATCAGGAGAAATTGTCTTTAACACTGGATTGGTTGGGTGAATATCTGACTTTAAATATTGTTTGTTAATGTCATTAAATAATTTTAAAAAAATAGGAAAGTTAAAACTATTACATAGTTCATAAACAAAAAAATAAGAATGTTTAGTTAATAAGTAAATAAAATTGTTTATTTAATAAACAAATAAACTTGTTTGTAGGTATCCAGAGGCTTTGACTGATCCAAGCTATAGAGGTCAGATTTTGACATTGACATATCCAATTATTGGCAGCTATGGTGTTCCAGATACTAAAGCAAAAGATGAATATGGTTTACTAAAAAATGTAGAATCAGACAAAATTCAGGTTAATAGTTTTTTACTTAGGAAAGTTATTAAGTGATTTTGTATAGTGTATCTTCATTTTATTAATTGCAATCACATAGATAGTTTAAACATAGCCTAATGACCAACATTAACTCAAGTCAATATTTTAAATGCAAACAATGACTAAAAGTTTTGACCTAACAGGTAGCTGGACTGATAGTACAAGACTACTGCCATCAGCCAAGTCACTGGAACTCAGTGAAAAGTCTTTCAACCTGGTTACAAGAAGACAACATTCCAGCACTGTATGGGATAGATACTCGTATGATTACTAAAATTGTAAGAGATCAAGGTACAGTACTGGGGAAGATTGAGTTTGAGAATGATCCTATAGAATTTGATGACCCAAATTTGAGAAATCTAATCAAGGAAGTATCTTGCCAGGTAATAGGATATTATAATTTTTTTTTTTTCTAAAAATATTTTGTGCAAACTTTAAAAATTAAAAATTTGACACGAAATTATATTGCCTGAGAAGCTTACTATTTAAAGTATGGTGTATCTATAGATAAAAATAGTTTTTCATTTATTACTGGCGACCTATATCCAGTTTGCTCTGATAGGTCTTGTGTAAGAATTGCAGAAAGCTTCAAACTACACTCTTCTAGCTGCATTATTTTTCTGTATAATTATGTGTAATTTTTGTTTCAACTATTGAAAAGGAAATACAATACTATGGACAAGGCAATCCAATCAAAGTTGTTGCTGTAGACTGTGGCATTAAACAGAATATGATACGGCATTTACTTATGGTAAGCTTTATCACCTTTGTTTAAGCTAAATATTTATTCCTTGGACTTAACTAAATTATTATTATTTCTCATTAATATTAAAATGCTTAACATGCACAATTTGTGATCTTCCATTCTTAATTTAGTATTACTGCATTATTGATGGGCTATAACAGAAATATATGTTGTGGAATCTGTATATCTATTTCATGGTTTGAATTGGTTCTAATATTTACAGCACTATGATGCTTATTATTTTTAAAAAGCATAATTGTTTAAATGAGAAAAACAACAACAATGTGCTTATTTGAAAATATGTTTTTAACAGTCACTTTAACAAGATCCAATTATTCTCATCATAATGAAACTTTAAAATGCAACATTTCCTTATAATAATTTAGTGCATCTCAACAGTATTGAAATACTGTATTTAGCTAGTCTAATCATCTCATCTGTCCCTTAACATTTGTTCTAAGGGTACTGTGACAGTTTGCATAACCTAAACTCTCCTTATTTTTTCGGTCAGCAGCTGTTTTTAGCAGCTTGTCTAAAGTTATAAAATTCAACAAAATGTCTAATAGTTTTGTATACCATCTCAAAGGTCCATGCTAATAAACAAATATTTATCCCACATGTTAGGACTTATTCTTATTCTTTCTAAGTGCTATTAGTGCATGAAATGTATTGCATGAATCATCCAGGAAAACCAAGGACTCATTAACATACTTGACGTGTATTTAACACATGGATATGTATAGATTGTAAAAAAAATTTTTTGGGAGAAAATGTACAAGACTATTTATTTTAAAGAGTAATTTTAAACTGTTTTTTGTTTAATTGATTAGAATCTCATTCTATAAGTCACACTTTTCTCCAGGTATCTTAGTCATTTTAGTTTTTACACCATTTTTATACAAAATTAACATTATTAGAAAAAAAAATGTTTTTATTAGCATACTTTTTATTGTGTACAGACGTTTATACTTAATAATATGCCTGAAATGTAGAAAAATAAAACAAATTTTAAAACGTTTATTGAAAAATGCTCAAAGCTTCAATTGTGTGATAAATAAAAAGCAAACATGGATATTTTATTTTTAAATTTATTAATATTTTTAATTTAGCGAGGAGCAGAAGTCAAGGTTGTGCCTTGGGATTATGATTTTTCAGAAGATTATTATGATGGCTTATTTATATCCAATGGACCTGGAGATCCATCATTGGCTAAAGAAACAATTACACATCTTAGAAAGGTAATTTGAAGAAAATTATAAAAGCAATTCATATGGTGCTAAGAAATGACTTGAGAAATAATTTTAAAATATGCAGAGTCATAACTATAATTTATTTATGAGAATTTTTTAAAAATCATTTAGATAGTAAATATGTTGTAGACCCATGACATAGAACAGATTGGTAATATTTATTTGATTGAAACCAAAATTGTCTAAACATATTGCAAAATTGTCTCTTTAAAACTAAAGGTCATTGAAAATAGGCATGAACCAGTGTTTGGCATCTGTATGGGAAATCAATTGACAGCATTAGCTGCTGGTGCAAACAGCTACAAACTTCCACTAGGAAACAGGTATATATCTATATATGTTTTTTTATTAATTTTTTATTTACAATAGCATATGGGGAAGTAATCAAATATGAAACCAAAAGTAATTGATTTTTGTTAAGGGTGAGATAATACTAAACATTGGTTAGCAAGTTATTGATTAGGACTAAGGGCTGTTGGTTTATGTGCTAATCAATATGAAATCCTAATCAATTCCTAATCAATCCAAAATCACTGAAACAGATACATTTGACTTCTTCTGACCTAAACACAGCTTGTTTGTTTCACATGCTTTGGATGCTTCCTCAGAGTAAAAGATGATTACATCCTAGCCCAACATGCCTGAGTGCATACAACACTGTTAAGTCTGTAGTGAACTTAATGTTAAATGTTATATTCCACACATGTATTGACACTAATAATAATAAAATATATTTCTGTATGGTTAACTTTACAGAGGTCACAACCAACCCGTTGTTAATTTGATCAGTGGTGAAGCTTTCATTACCTCCCAGAACCATGGCTATGCTGTAGATAACAAAACATTACCTCCAGACTGGGAGGTTCTATTTATTAATGCTAATGACAAGTCAAATGAGGTTTGTTCCATTGATATTTTAAGCATCACTTTCATTTGAACACTAAACTGTATTTTTTAATGACATAAACTTTAAGAGGCTAATAATGTTTTAATTTAAATTACATTCATTGTATTAAAACTAGTTCATGTGTACTTTTGAATACCAGGGAATCATGCACAAGACCAAGCCAATATTTACAGCACAGTTTCATCCAGAGGCTTGGGGTGGACCTACTGATACACAAGTAAAGAAATAGTTAAACTTTAATAAGTCAATACAATATTTTAGCACCAATTTTGAAAAATATATAGATTTTTTAATTTTGTATTTAAATTGACATTAAACAAACACTAAATTAAGTTTTTCATATTCATTTCTAAAATGTTAATAGAGTTATTATATATATATATTAGAGAATGCAAGTATTACTAGAAGTTCCTATTATATGACAAGCTCTTTTATTTTCCTACTGTTCAGTTTCTATTTGACTACTTCATGGATCTGATCAAACAGAAGAAACAATGTCTAAGTCAAATCATTTCATCTAAAAAACCAGAATACAAAATGGTGGATGTAAGTTGATCTTTGTCTATGTTACATTACTTTAGTCATAGTCTATATCAACATTTACTTTTCTAAAGTCTTTATCAACATTCACTAGTTCATGCTTATTTATATTTGTAGTTAAAAATTATTAAATTAGAAAAATGGCATAGATTCTTTCAAGCAAATCTCAGTAAAATAAAAAGGAGCTGTATATTTTAATGAATCTTTCTAAATTTATGGCTACAGATTTCAGTTGTAACTTTATAAAAACAATAACTATGTACAATACATGAAAATAAATACACTGTATTTTTCTTGTTTAATAAAATGCTCCAATATTTTCAATCAACAAAATTAGGTTTCTAAAGTGTTGGTTCTAGGAAGTGGTGGATTATCCATCGGTCAAGCTGGAGAATTTGATTACAGTGGATCTCAAGCTATCAAAGCACTGAAGGTAATAGTCTTGGCTCAATGGAATATTAGATATATGATGTACAATTGGTAATAACATTGGTAGTGTTACAGATGATTATGTTTCTTTTGATTTCAGGAAGAGAATATCCAAGTAGTGCTGATGAATCCCAACATTGCTTCTGTGCAAACCAATGCTGAAGGAGAAAAACAAGCAGATACTGTGTACTTCCTTCCCATTAGCCCAGAGTTTATCAAACAAGTCATTGAGAAAGAGAGACCTGATGGTATACTTTTGTCAATGGGAGGACAGATTGCCTTAAATTGTGGTATGTACATATGTAGGCTGACAAATTGTTTGACAATGTACAATGTAAAATCTATAGCACAAGGAGAAATAGAACATGCTGTTAACAGCATACTTTAATTTCATATGTTGTTAAACCTTAGGAAGCATAAAACAGTGTTTACATGTTAAAATTATATATACACAATACAATAATAGATATAAAAGTTAAACATAACTGATGCAAATTAATCAAAATGATCGAGAGGCTAAGTATGCTTGAGCTTGGCTTAGCTAGGCTACCTATTAAGGGGGCTCGAGGTTTGAAACCCTTCTTGGGCAGAGTTGTGTTTACTGAGCACCTAAAGGCAGCACAAGAAACCAACTCCTAGATATCCCCTCCCCCCACTGGTCCACAAATGAGATTGGACCAAAGCGCTCTGAGCATGCTATAAGCATGAAAGCAGCGCTATATAAAAGCTATAATAAAAATACTAATTACAATACAATACAAACCACTCAATAATAGCATTAGTAAGCAGATCAACAAATGAAGTTTGACTTTTTTTACTGTCATTGTCAGGCCTTGAGCTAGATAAACAAGGGATATTTAAGCAGTACAACATAAAGGTTTTAGGAACACCTATTTCAAGTGTGGAAGCAACAGAAGACAGACAGATATTTGCTGACAAACTGAAGGTAGAAATTTGTCTTACAATTAGATGAGAATTTTGTAAATTTAAATTTTCATTTTTTTTTTACTTTCCTGCATCAAAATGTATCTTGGTATTTATCTTTTGTTTTGGTTTTAACAATACTGTGGAGAGAAAAAAGTGGTTTGCTAAAGCATTTTCTTGACATTTCATTATTTTATAAACTATTTTAAAAGAAACATTAAAACACTGATTGTAAAGCTGGTCCTAATAAATACTACAAAAAAAAAACAACTTTATTGCTAGTTGTGCCTTATAAGCATTGATTTGCTGACTTACTGGACAAGTGTTTGAAACATGCTTGCCATTGTCTCTTACGCCCCTCTGTATAAGATATGGACTTCAGCATATAACAAACAATTTTTTTAAAATTATAAAATAAAACATTTTATTTCTTATAAGTATGTTGTGGGCTAATCTATCTGACTTTGATTATGTTTATATTTCACTTACTATTCTATATTAGCCTCACACACATCTACAATAGGATATAGCTGACAACACTCTCAAATATATAAATGACACTTTATTTATCATTGCTGGGAAATCCGTCCAGTCTTCTAACTACTAATTTACTACTCATAAAACAACCTACTCTAAGAATAACGCCATGTTGGTCTCCTTGTCGCTCTAAGTCTACCTCGTCATTAGACTGTCTCTCTAGGTCACTACTTTTATCATCACTAAAAACTATACACAAAATGTATTTACCTAACTAAACTAGTATACGCTCTAACTATAACATAACAAATAAAAGATTGTGAAGAAAGTAACTTTACATAAATACTTTGGTATGTGACGTAATGAAGTGTCATAACTTTGATATCTAGTAACTTCACATTAATACTGATACTGATATGTTCCATAAAAAAGAATGCTAATACACATTTATTTTAGTGTAAATATTTAAAAACATTCTATATTGTATTAACATGTACAAAATATTTGCACAAACTGTGTTTATTTTTTTCAGGAAATAGGAGAGAAGCTTGCACCAAGCATTGCTGTCAGCAACACACAAGATGCAGTCAAAGCTGCTGAAAATATTGGCTATCCTGTGATGGTGAGGGCAGCATTTGCTCTTGGTGGACTTGGATCTGGAGTGGCCAGAAATGAACAAGAACTTCGTTTCATTGCAGACAAAGTAAGAATTGTGCTGGGATCACTAGATGAAACAAATGCAGCACATTATATAAAGCTATCAAAATATTTGATTATAAAATAATTGGAATAATACTTGTGTTTGGCTAAAGTATCCTTTCATATAAAATTAGTAGCATACTTCTATAGATAGATTTTAGGTGTAACAAGGCAACTGTTTTTCTATCCATTTAAGGCCTTTGCTATAACAAGCCAAATCTTGGTAGAACAATCTCTATTAGGATGGAAGGAAGTGGAGTATGAAGTTGTCAGAGATGCTTATAACAATTGTGTTACTGTTTGCAATATGGAGAATCTGGACCCTCTTGGAATCCACACAGGTAACTCTAAAACATTATGAAGTAGACATATTAAAGATTTACCATTTCATGTAAACTACAATTTTTGTGTGCTAAAATTAACTTTGTTGTATGACTCAAATACATTTAAATAGTTCTCTTCATTGCTTCCAATCCTATTTTCTTTGCCACTTCATACCTGTACTTTTATTGCAATGACATAAGTAACAACATTGCACATCATGATTCATATAGAGACAAGGCTTATAACTACTGTTTAGTAAGTCTTCAAAGAGACTTCTCTAAGAATAAAATTACAATGGTCTCATTGACATTTCCAACTTTTAATTTCTTTAATGAATTATCATGTCAGCTAATCAAAGATGAGGTTAAGAATTATTGTACTAGTTCTTTTATTGAAAATGGCGCTCTATTTTGGTATCTAATTGTCAGTTCAGTTGTGCATTTAGGGGTCCATTTAATTATGTATCAAAGTGGCCTTGGGCAGATTTGACTGATTGTTCAATTTTGGGCCTCACATAAGGCAATGGCTCAGGCTTTTAAAGATAAAGGACTTAAAGGGTTAAATATTTCTATCATATGATAGACATAACTTTAATTAACCCACTGGTGCCTATTGTGTTTGAGTTACTTCCTAAGCATGTCATATAACAAATGTTGGTAGAATGATCTAATTAATAGTAATAGATGCTATTGTAAAAAAAAAAATTTGAAAAATGGGGCTTGCAAGCATCCATTAAATTGGGCCCTGCAATTCTTAAGGCTGACCCTGAAATTCACTTTAGTTTTAATTTACCATCTGAAAATGTATTTAACTCTGTACCTTGCTCCTTTAATTAATGATTTATTTACAATATTGTCCCTAAATGTAGGTGACTCCATT
>JADKLZ010005465.1:14524850-14546835 GCA_021533235.1 Biomphalaria straminea | reverse complement strand
TGTTCCCTGTATGCAATGGATATGGGTCAAGTGTTCCCTGTATGCAAATACATAAATCCCATGACAGGAGGAGCCAAGGCTGGATAACTTGAAAGAAAGAATACAAACATGGGTCTTGACTAATAAAAGAAATATAATCAAAGAACTATAATTTATCCTACATTTCAAATGGGATATTTGGTACAACATAGGCCCTAACTCCCTAGTTATGCAAACTGTATAAGAAAATGTATAACTTATGGACATAGATAATATTTTAACAGAAGATTATAATTACATTTCAATGCTACAATAAAATGTATTAAATCAGTGCTGTATGCCTTATTATTATTCATTGATTTTTTTGGTGTGGAGGCACCCTACAAGTTAGCTAATGGGACTAGATGTAAATCACCCAATGAAATTCTGTTGTATACTCATGTTTTTTGTTTAACTTGCAGATGTATGCTCATAAAAAATATTTTACTTCATTTTTTAACTATCCTTCTAACACAACTATTTCTACAAATAGCACTACTGTCTCTATTACAGGTTGCTTGCTTTGGTCGCACCAAGTACACAGCTTTCCTAAAAGCACTCATGTCTGCTGGATTTAAACTACCTCCCAAGGGAGGTAATATTTTAGTTGGAGCACAAAAAAGCTATTACCCTTTCTTCTTGCCTCTGGCTAAGCAACTGAGCCAAAAAGGTTTTCAGGTAACATTAGAGTTTAGATACTTTCTTATTGAATCAGATGTACTGTTGTGTATGTCATAGATACTTTCTTATTGAATCAGATGTACTGTTGTGTATGTCATAGATACTTTCTTATTGAATCAGATGTACTGTTGTGTATGTCATAGATACTTTCTGATTGAGTGAATTAGATGTACTATTATGTATGTCATAGATACTTTCTTATTGAGTCATTGAATTAGATGTACTATTGTGTATGTCATAGATACTTTCTTATTGATTGAATCAGATGTACTATTATGTATGTCATAGATATTTCGAATATTTTACTTTTTAGAGTTTCCTCAGCATTCTCATTGTGCTTTTGCTCATTAATTTTGCTTTAATCTGTTACTTGTCTTGAAAATAAATTATGGACATAAGTATCTAATGCACAGTTCATTATAAACTTAACACTATTACAGTAATCTGTAATGACTATAGCCTAAAAATAAATCTAGTTCTACTCAATATTTAAACTATTTATAGCATGTAGTACTGTAAAAAAACTGAGAAATATTTGAAAACATTGTAAATCAAATTATTCTTTTTTTTCTATATGATCAATTGCTATGAAAAAACCAAATGGTCAGAATATTTCTTTTTTACAGTGGCATTGGTAGGTATTTGCCATCAATTGGGTGTCTGGGGGGGCTTGACCTCTTTGGGACCCCTGCATTTTGACATTTGACACCATGACATGAGATAATGGCATAATACTTAATATTCAATGTAAAAAAAAAATGTTGAACACTCATTTGGGCCCCTCTCCCTTCAACTGCCAGCCTGTGGGGATTTTTAGATTCCCTTCCATTTTTATGCATTTAAAAAGTGATCATGTAAATATTCTCAAAAATACCCCTCTTCCCACCCCCTTTCACAACTAGTCCAGGCAAATAGTTGGTACGTAGCATATTAAAAAAGCTTAAAGCTAAACAAAAACTATTGGTAAAAATATTTCTAATTGCACAAATTTATTATGTCTAGCTCAGTCACATGACTGAACCAAATTATTTAAAACAATTACACTTAATGTAGGGTTTGTTTTTTAAAAGTATTTTTTTTTATATTTTCCTTTTTTTAAATACATAAATCTAAAAGAAATGTAAGTATAAATATTTAATTTTTTTCAATTAATTTTTTTTCCTTTCTTTTTTTGAAATGCCTGTCAGATTTCATTGTAAGGAATATTTTCAAAATGTACATTAATTACTGAACATAAAGAAATCATTGTGATTCTTCTTTGAACATATTTATTTTTTTTATCTTTGTCTTGTTACTGTACTTAAATCCCTAATCTTAAGAAAGCTAAAAACATTTTACAATTAAAATTTTTTGTAACCTTTTACTCTTGACAAAAACAGAACACAATGATTCCAATGGTAATTACATTAAAAATGACTTTGTGATGTTAACTCCAGTTCAAGTGAAACTGTTGTATTTTCTTCCTTGTAATAGTTTGACATGTGTATTGCTTTACCCTAAAACAAGTTTCCTCCAGGATATAAATATTTTGTTATCATTATCATTACAAAAATTTTTTTCTACAAAGATGTTTGCAACGGAACGAACTGCCGAATATCTGGACATTCACTACATTCCCACCACACCAGTTAGCTGGACAGCTCAAGATGAAGGGGAACTCCCCTCTCCTATCAAGTAAATACAACTTTGTGTAATCAGTATAAGCTGTCGAGATAATGGAGTACCTGTGTATTTTTATATGTATATGATGGACTTTGTGTAGTCATGTCTTATTAAAAACTGCACTTATCTATAATCATCAAATCTTCAGATTCAAACACATTGCCATTATTGTTCTACTTGATTTCTCTAGACTAATTCAAGAAAAGAAAATTGACCTGGTCATCAACTTGCCCAATCAGAAGACTAAGTATGTACATGACAACTACCTTATTAGAAGAGCAGCCATTGATGCTGGAGTACCTTTGATCACAAACTTTGAGGTGACTTGAACACAAAACTGTCTGACTTAAAGTTGTTTTACACAAAAAAATAAATGAGTTCTAAAGTTTATGTCTTATAAAAAAAAGAAAAAGGTTTTGTACAAAGATTTTCAATTTTTCTTTTATTGAAATCATATTTATTTCTAAACATTTAATTGTTTGTCTAATCTGAAAACATTGTTCCCTGATTTATCATGAGGATTACTTTTTAAAATGTACTTGAACTTTGTTGCAAAGGCTATTTCAAACATGTTACTAAAAAACTGTTTTTGTAAAATGTTTAATTTTAATTTATTTATGCAGGTCGCAAAACTATTTGTGGAGTCATTGGATTATGAGAAAGATGTAAAAGCTTTGAGTCTATTTGATTATCGTAAACCTGCACTGGAGAAACGTAAAGCTGAAGCTACATTAGTGTAAGACTGTTGGCTCATTCATTGCTTGAAAAACACTGGATAAGTAAGACAGTATTAATGTTGATTTACAATTGTCAGATTTGTTTGTTACTTTTGCAATTAACTTTTGTATTATTATATGAAACAATTTTATATGGAACTACTTTATAACATGTAAACTTAAAGGCTGTTATTTTAAAATGGTCAGTGACTATATTTAAATCATTTCTTACAACAACCTTTAGTAATGCATTGACATTGATGTTGTTAAGTTTCATTTTTCTAATTCATTCTAGTGGAACACACATGAATGACACATTCCATTTAGTCAATAGTGACTCATTACAATAAATAATTATGTTATAAAGAAATTGACAGTAAAGTTATAAGGATACATCAATGAAATATTGATATTTCAAAAAAATTATTTTCATTCTATAATAACATTTTAAACACTTGCTGTGTATAGTTTAAAATATCTTTGTTTTGTGTGCTTTCCATTTCTATGTTTGATTTACAAATGTTGTTTGTACAGTAATTAAAATATGCCAACTCAAATTGGGTTTTCATCTCATTCAATGTAGTTTTGTTTTGGACACTTTCATTTTGATCCAAAATAGTTTGTGAGTGTACAAATGTACATCAAATGTGGAAAACAAAAATCCTCTGACATCTTTAACACAAATGAGAGGATAGGACAATTTGATTTAGACATTTCATTTCTTGGTTATTTTTTTTCTTACATTAATAAATAATATGAATCTCTTGTTCATTTTTTTTCTTTTATTTAATCAAGACTTCTCTGTGTGTATTTACTCATTAAACTTGTCTGTGTGTAGTTGTTTTTTTAATTGCAAAAAAAAAAAAAGAGTCCTTGTAATCACAAGAAATCTTAGTCTTAAATGATTTGCTTTTGTGTAAATCCAAAAACCCAAAAGAAAAATCTTACTCTGGAACAAATTGAAATGTAACCTAACACAACTAGACCAAGCTACATTTAACTTTCAACAAACATTCTTATCAGAAAAGACATTAACCACCCAGTCGATGACCTCTGGAATTTCATAAAAAAAACAATCTTAAAAACATTATAGAAAATCATATTCCAACTAAATATGTATGAAATAATATAAATATATGCTGGTTTAATAATAGATTAAAGAAGCTTTGTGTAAACAGAAGGAAAACCTATATAGAAAATTTAAAGAAACTAAGGCAGAAAGAGTTAATAAAAAGTACATAATAATTAAACACCTAACCCAAAAAGTAAGCAGACAGACAACTGTAGAATGAGTACATAAACAATGTAATATCTAAAGATAACAACAAAAACCTATAGTCATTCATTAAGTCTAAGAAAATGGAAACAATAGGCATTAAAAGGAGAAGACAACTTAACGCATAATGATAATGAAACTAAAGCTAACATCCTAAACAATAATTTGCATCAGCATTCTCATCACCAGGAGACAAAGACATATTACTTAATTTAAACCAAGTAGACAACATAGGAGAGATAGAAGTACAGGAAAATGGAGTCCAAAAACTATTAGCCAGCATCAAGCCGAATAAAGCGTCTGGACCTGATGGTATTCCAGCTAGATTACTCAAAGAACTAAGCAATGAGCTAGCACCTGTGTTCAAAATACTTTTTCATGCATCTCTTAACCAGGGAAGGGACTGGAAAGAAGCTAATGTCACCCCTCTATTTAAAAAAGGAGAAAAATCTGACCCAGGAAATTACAGACCAGTATCACTTACTCCTTACTCCATACCAACATGGCTTTAGGAAATATGGATCATGTGAAACACAGCTAATAGGACTAATTGATGATTTTTCAAAAGGTTTAGATAATAGTGAACAAATAGATGCTATCTTACTAGATTTTTCCAAAGCTTTTGACAAAGTTCACCACCATAGTTTTCTTAAAAAATTAAAATATTTTGGTATTGATGGTCCATTGCATCAGTGGATTAAAGATTTTCTGATAGGAAGAGAACAAACTGTAATAATAAATGTCTCTAAATCAACACCAATAACAGTAAACTCAGGTGTACCTCAAGGAACAGTTTTTAGGTCCACTACTATTTCTAATTTACATAAACGATTTACCAAATTGCATTAGTTCAGGAACAAAAGTCCAGATTATTTGCAGATGATTGCATAATATATAGGACAAAAAAAAAACAACACAAGATACAGAAATTTTACAAAGAGAATTAGATGAATTACAGAAATGGGAATCAAATTGGATCATGTCTTTCCACCCAGAAAAATGTCAGTTATTAAGAGTAACAAAAAAACTAAAACAAATTAATTCCACTTATCCTATTCATGTTACACTAGTAACACAAAAAAACAAAATACCTAGGTGTTATAATAAATGAAAATCTGACATGGAATCCCCATATTGATGAAACTATCAAAAAATCAAACAAAGCATTAGGGTTTATTAAAAGAAATTTCTATAAATCAAAAAAGAACATAAAACTAAAATGTTATTTAACTTTGGTTAGACCAATAATAGAATATGCATCCTCTGTTTGGGACCCTCCAAGAACTCAAGAAACTGGCACAGACACAAAATAGAGCAGTGAGATTATTCACATTTGACTAGAGTAACACCTTTAGTAAAATCACTAAATTTAGAAAGCCTTCAGGATAGAAGAATCAAAAGTAAAAAAGAATTATACACAAGACACTGAACCATAATCTTCAAATACAAAAACAAAACTTAATAAAGTGCTCGGAAAGACACAAAGATAGGGGCACATTCCTCGTCCCATATGCTAGGACAAATCTGTACAAAAGCTCTTTCTTCCCTAGTGCCATTAGAGCATGGAATGGGTTGCCTGAGCTAGCAAGGAAAACCACTGGCTTGGCAGAATTTGAGTCACTGGTTGATATGCATGACTGAATGCATGACGCATAGGACGGATTCATCTTCTTTTTTGAAGTAATGTCTGTATTATATAAGATAAGATAAATGCTATTTTGTAAAGAATAGGCTATATTTTATTACTAGCTTTTTTTAGCCTGATATTTTGCTTATATATATATCTAATATCAGGTGGCAGAGCCTCGCTCGGTTAAATAATCCGAAGATTAATGAGGAATGCAGTATTTCCCGTGGCTACGCAGCCCCACATATGACCTAAATATTTTGCCACATCCAAGGCAAGCATAACCATTGTCCTCCGGTGATCAATTAAGATTTTCTTTTCGCGTCTGCGTCTGTCTTCGGCAGCACATTTTCTGTTGGGCTCAAATATGTATCCTTGGCCTTTGTATAGAGGAAATTCTTTAAGTCCGACAGTTACACTTGACAGACCAGCTTAGGTGCCAACTTGCCTTAGCTGACAATTGACATAGAAGAGAGCACCTGGTTGCATGCGGCCTTAGAACAAGACAGCTGGAGATCACCAGCAAAATAAATAACAAAGTAAACGGTATCTACCCAGCTCTATGCAATTAAAACGCAATAACTAATCATATATCGGTTCATTTAATTTCATTACTTTCCTTCCATAGTTCTATAATAAATCAATCTACAATAAGATGGTGCGCAATGTTTAATTAGGTCCATTGATTATTTAAAACTTGTTCTTGTTTGCATTGTACTACGGTAAGCCTAGTGACGTAAGCAGCGTTTTTCCCGTTTACGTCATGGAAAACTTTCATTCATAAATTATTCTAGCCAAAATTAATTTTACAACAATGAGACATTTTCATCGAAATAACGGTCGAACTCGAGTTTTCCCGATGTGGCCAATGAGTTGACAATTTTTTTCTCACTAACATGCAGATACGTTGAAATTTTAAAGAAAATAGTTAGAGCCGTTTTCGAAATCCAAGATATATATTTATATATATACAAGAATTGCTCGCTTAAGAGTATAAGATTATATCAAATTATATCAAGTAAAAACCATTAATCTTATTTAATTTACAGCACTTGAAACTCCTTTAAATTAAAACACTTCTACTTGCAAGTAACATGCTTTAAAAAGCACGAGGAGACAAAACTGCTGTTTTGACCAACAATGCAAATCATTTTTTGTTCATATAGAAAACACATGATACCAGATTTGTGGAGAATTTATTTTTAGTTTCTAAAATGTAAATGAATGAAGTTGGCATAACTTTAATGTTTACTCTAAGTTGAGTTGTAGTAAATAGATCTGCTGAAAAGGAGGAGCACTGACACATATAGTTGGTAAGGTCAAGTGAAGATTGAGGGTAACTTAAACATTATCCAAGGCTAATTTTGAAAAACTAAAAAAAATTAATCACTCATGCATCCAATCTTCAGAATTTCTGAATATCTTCCAATCTAAATTTAAAATAGAGCAATAAAAATGTTTATTGTTTGGTAGGTCTCCTTTGATGGGCTCATTTTCAAAGTACATAAACATCAATGTTATACTATAAAGTAACAGGAATATATTCAGAATGAATGGAAAAAATTTAATGTAACAAATAGTTACTAGTATTTATGAAATAGTTTTTATTGACTATTCAATATATACACTTTACATAACTAAGACACATAATTTGTATATACAAGAGAAAAGAGAATGTGCAATGAGTAATTTAATAATTTTTTTTTTTTATATCCACAACATTTGAATGTGTTTACATAATCTCATTATATCATTATAATAGTCCTCGAGTTAATACTAAGAAACTCTTGACACAAGAATGGAACTTTGTATTTATTGATGATAAGCAGAGATGTCTACAAGGCTAAATGGAAATGTGTATTTCCAGACCTGGAAATGTGTATTCTGAGGGGAAAATGTGTATTTTCCTAATTATTAAGAAATATACTGAGGAAAGACTAAAATCATTCAAGCTTGTAACATACACGAAATGCAGCAATCCAAATAATTAAAATAGCAAAATCTGTGCATTTTTTCAAAATATTTACACATTTAGTCTTTGTCATAGACTTCTAGAGCATGTTAGAATTTTTCTGTTCTTGTCAATTCGCGGTGCCTGACATTGTTAAAGTTTTTAACTCAATACTAGACATATTTTAAAGTCCAATGAATTAGAACTAAACAATTAATTATTCCCAATCAGTTTGAAGACTACTCATGAGATAAACTGACACATTAAAAGAGGCTTCACTTTATTTGCATCAGCAACATCTAGATCTAGCAATTATTTGAAATCTTCATGGGCTAGAGAGATCTAACAAGAATAGTACATTTACAAGTACTGATGCACTGATCTATAATACATTTATATGAGAAGCAACAATTTTTTGTTTTCTTATCTAATTTTTTTTTTAGATTTTTTGAACAAAAAAAAGCGTATTTTTAGATGGTAAACCATACTCCATTTGGGCATAACATACGCAAGATGCTTACTTGAAGGCAACGCTGATAAAGTTATATATACATTTTAGGCAGAGCAATAGCTGCAGAGCCAAAAAAACTCATCAATGAGTCAGATATGATTCTAAAAAGGATTTTTTGACATGCTGAAGTTATTATAATTATAACAATATTTGAATTATCCTTATTTAGTTTTAGAAAAAAAAATGAGTGTTGAAAATTCTTGGCTTTATAAAAATTTCACCACTTTTCTCAATGTGTACTGTGGGGCTGGAATCTGTTTATAAACTATACGCTGTTCACCTTGACCCTCAGCATATACAAGTCTTGAAACTTCATAATTTACACGAGTTAGTATTCTCAGTAAGTCGTATCTGCACAAGAACAAGAGAAATATATATAGATAATTGATAGTTAAATATTAAAGTTTTGGTTGTATATAAGAAAATTAAGTATAGCATAATTCAAGCTTTAAAAAAAAAAGCTCGTGAGGATTAATTGTTGAAGCATTTCTGTTGTTTCTGAAAACTGTAAGATTCTATTTTAATCTACTTCATACTACATTGCCAATAAATTATAACAAAAAAAAAATTAACAAAGAAAAAAATTACCTATCAGCTAATGTATTCAACGCTTTAGTCAGCTCACTAATATAAAAGGTTCCAGTAGATCTACTTCTGTAGGAGACTGCATCTGCAACTGTGGCATACCCTAAGAGGAAGTCTGCTTCAGGAGGCAATAAATCTTCATCAGCTGGCACCATTTCTGGAGCATCCATCTCAACAACTGTTGCTGTTAATAAAAGGATAAAAAAATGTGTTTAGTATTGATAAAAAAAAAATCATGGATCCCCTTTTTTTACAGAATTCATATCTTCTTCTAGTCAGCTTTTTACTGCTGAGCTGTCAGCTCTTTTGCAGACTGTGCCAAGAAAAAATAAAGTGTGCTGTTTCTTTTTCAGTTGTTCATATCAATTCACTCTGTCTGGTAAAAGGTTTGTGCACATTGTTTCTGAATCAAGTTGAAACTTTCCACAATTATTCATTGGCTTAGACAAGGGATGAATAAAAAAAAACAAAAAAATACCCCCCCCCCCAAAAAAAAAAAAACCAACCAATTACTCAAGTAATCACTGGTAATTTTTTTATATCAAGGGTAATTAATCCTTCAGTATTTACAGATCAGATATGGCTAAATATGTAGGATTTGGTCCCCTTAGATAATTATGTTCATTATTATGAACTAATTAGTCAAATAAGTATTTGCAATTAATTGATATAATGTATACATATTTTTAGGTTGATTATAAAAATTTAGTTAAATTTTATAGAAAGGAATTTAATAGGTCTAACTATGCTTTGCTGATATACAATTATAAAAATCATTAAACACCTTTTTGACATTTTATTCTATAAACATTTATAAAGTTCAAGTTTATAAAGTTCAAGACAGTTGTCTTGAAAAGATAGAAATGTAGCAAAATATGTAGGTGAAAGCTAGGTCTACACAATATTGGGAATGAAAACATAAAGACTGAGCCTTTTAGATAGTTCTATATGAACTGTCAACATGGGTAGGAGTTGCTGTGCATGACTGACCAACATGTGAACTACTGCAGTGGGCACAGGCAAATATTTCCAATTTCCTTTGTATGTGTAAGGATTTAAAGTAAATTGAAAAAGACATATACTATTATATAATATAAGAGCTAACGTACATATCACCAGACAACTAGAGAGAATTGAGTTTAGAATTATAAAATATTATTCATATTTTTACCTGCTTGATGGCGTTTTCCTCTGCAGGCTTGTAAGAAAAACAGCTTTGGTTTTCCAGCTAACGTGGGACACTTTTGTGCACTACAATGATTGAAAAACAAAACATGAGAAACATTTTGAAATGAAAGAAGTTGAATTAAAGGTGTTGAGTTTTATATACTTCTAATATTTACAAACAACTTAAACTATGTTAAAATTATGCTTCCAGTATCAAGTATGCTACAGTTATATAACTTCTCAGAAAATGTAACAAATTTGTGCAGCTAAATTTTCAAAATATATATTTGTACTGTTATGACATGATTAGAACATAGATTTATTTCAGGAATAATTAGGGGATAAGTTTTACTTAGTGACGGAAGTGACGAATAGTGGGATTAAAAAATAAGAACGCTTTAGGTCGACTCTAACAAGAAGATGCTATTTTTTATTTGAGATTACTTACAGACGACTAGCACAGAAAGACAGACGGATTCCCTTACTGATTATTAAACACCGCGAATAGGCACGCAACAGTACTTAGGACTTTTCAAAGCTCATTACTCTTAAATAGAAAATGTAAACTTTTGTTGAAGAATACAAATATTTGAGAAGCTTTGGTGTAAAAGGCAGGCGACCCAAAGGCAGACTTCGAATGCGTTGGATTGATGATGTGGAAGCAGATCTGCAACAGCTTGGGGTTAGAGCGTGGAGACCAAAGTCCCAGGAGAGATCTGAATGGAAGGATGTGTGCAAGCAGGCCAGAGCCCTTCATTGGCTGCAGCGCCACTGGGATGGATGGATGGTGTAAATGACAAACTTGAAGTGTACTGCCATGTAAAATAATAGCACTGTTATGATTTGTGAACAAAGGCATTAAGTTACTGACCAATGAAAAAAATCATCTCTAGTCTTTAAGCAATATGAAAACTGACTAAGTCAGTCAACGCAAAATTGAAAATGATGTTATATTTTTCTACACAAAGCCCCCCAAAATGCAGAGTCAACGAACAGATAGATATATATTTGCAGGGTGGAGTGCAGGCAATTTTAGCATGTAGTGTTGAATACAATGTTTAATTACATACAATGAAATAGTAACAATGGTGCATGATGAATGTAAATATAAACATAATCCAACAGATGATAAATATTCTTTATGCACTTAATCTGTTACTCTCTTACAGGATTCTTAAGTTGACTGCAGAGTAACTAACTATTATCTTTGAGAAACTCTCATGTCAACTACATACTAACTTACTGACTTTTCTCTACATGAGTACTAAGTTGACTAACAACTAACTTGTCCGACCATTCTCTGACTAAAGTCTTGCTGTTTCTTTCACCTGTACACCTGTTCATCTGTTAACTAATGTTAACATATTCATACTTTTACACTCAACAAATTCACATTATATATATTAAAATACAAAAAGTCATAGAGTTGTACCCCATTGAATAAGATCCAACTATCTGATGTAAACATCACATATAAACTTGAGTGGTATTATTGCATGCTGTTTTGTTATGATTTACAATTGTAAGCAAATTTCTTTAAGGATTATTATTATTATTGTTATTTTCAAACATTTTTTTAACACAATCTCTGCAAAATTGAACAAGAGCAATGTGTCTTATAAATGAAAGTGTCTCAAACTTAAATGAATGTGCCTTTCACCTAAAACAGTTGATGATTTCTTTAATGTTATATTTGCGTCCATTGGATCCAAAGACAAAGCCCTCTCCTCCATGTGTGAGTATACAGCAAACAAAACAGTCATACTGAGAGTGGTCTAGAGAACTGACATCTCTTACAGCTGCAGCTATCTCAACATCTTTTAGGTTCTGTCTTATATCAACTCGAAAATGGAGTTTTTCCTCAAATGTATATTTTAGTGCCTCTGAAAATTAGTTATATATAATATATATTATTCAACAATCATATTTAAATAAAAAGAAATTGCTTTTATATGGCACATCTTTCAGGCTCAATGCATTATACTGGGGGCGAGGGGTGTCTGGAAGAAGGTTTCTGTGCTGCCTTTAGGAGCTCAGAAAACACAACTCTGTTCATGTCAGGATTCAAACTTGAGCCCCCTAGTAAGGTGGCCAAGTCATTACCAAGTAGTTTTGGCCTCTCAGCCACACATCCCAAAATCTATTTGTTTTTCAATAAAAGTTTATATTTGTATTACATGGCATTGATTTGGACAGGAAAAAAACTTATTCTAGCATGATGACTGAATATTAAAGCACTTGTCATCTAAAATATGGGGTTTACATTTCATACTTGAACCAAGGACTTCTGAGGTCAGCCAAGGAATAGCTGATTATTGGCAAAATAACTAACAACTGATCATGCTGAAGGACTTTTTTAAATTAATAATTGTATTTAGAAAACGTTTCAGGTCATGAAATACTAGATCAAAGTGATTTACTAATAAAATACTTCTCAGTACTCGATAAAAACAAAAGCCACATAAACAACCAGCCCTTAGTATATTCTTAATTATATCTTCAACTTCATAAAAACATCTAACAGGGCTGCATCTTTAAACAGTGAAGTCATAACTCATAAACTCATTTACTGAGACAGAAAAAAGCACATATTAAAGCTACACTTTCTTCTATATCAATAGTCATAATAGATGCCAGCATTCTTATTTTACTATGAAAAAAAAACACACAAAAAAACAAAAAAACAACAAAACTTATTTTTTACCACAATCTTTTTCTGATCCCATTCTATTCCCTAAATGTGTTGCCTCCAAATCTGTGTCGTCATAGGTAAACCTCTGGTTATCAATAATTAAACAGATTCCTGTTTTAAAAATAGTCAAATCCACTGTAGGTAGGAATTATTTATATAACTTTAATGAAGATAATAACTAAAATATTAAAAAAATACTTTTTAAAAACAAAGCTTATACTGAATCAAATGACATCAATTATTTTGAATCAATCATGTCATTAATTTTTGATAGAGTTAGACTAACAAGAACAAATGTGTGGGATTGGAAATTGTTTTTGTTTAGCTTAATTTTCATGCTTGGAGAATGGTCCAATCACCTTTGTTGACCTGTCTGGGGGCAGGGAGTATCTGTGAGATAATTAATGTGCTTTTTGAAAAATAAAATGCTCTAGTCTGAATTCAAAAACACAGGTCTCAAGCCTCCATGCTGGAAGGCTGATGCATTAGCCACTGAGCTATACAAGTACTTATAAAATTAGAAGGTTTTAGTCTAAAAAAAGTCTAAAGTTTAAAATTATTAGTAAACAACCTGATTCTCTAACTAATTCTTATTCTCCCCTTTCTATATAAAACAAAACTAATTAATCATGCCTAGTTGATTTAATTTTTTATTGAATCAAGTCATTAAAAAAGAATAAAGTCATGTAGAAGAATATGCAAAATTTGTTCAAGAGGTTCAAATTTATTTTTATAAAATATTACAATGCATGACCATTATTGCATTAGATTTTTTAAATTGAGCTTCAAGGACTTCATAGAAGTGGGCCTTTGCCAAAGCTAACACCTTAGACCTTTTCTCAACCAACAGATCTCGTGTAGTGGTAGATATAAAGCTATAAAGCTACAAACTAGTAGTATCATAAAACCAAATAAATATCTAGATACAATGGCATCCCAGTTAGGTCACTCAAAGAACTAAGCAATGATCTCACTCAAAGAACTAAGCAATGATCTCACTCAATGAACTGATTACTCCATATGTCCCCCAGAGAGCCCTGCACTCAATGGACTCAATGCTTTTAGTGGTGCCATGATTCTCCCTCAAAAGCTACGGTCTGCGAGCTTTTTCAGTACACTGACCAAAGGTTTGGAACTCACTCCCCATTGATCTCAGACACCACTTTTAAGAAGAACATTAAGACCTATCTGTTTAAGACTTTTTTAGATTAGTTTGTCATGTTTTTACAGCGCCTAAATTTTGTTTGTTAAATAAAATTATTATTATTAATGAACTAAGCAATGATCTCACTCAAAGAACTAAGCAAAGATCTCACTGAATAAACTAAGCAATGATCTCTCTCAAAGAACTAAGCAATGAACTGGCCCCAATATTCAAAATATTTGCTCAGGCTTCTCTAAATCAAGGTAGAGTAAAGGGTCTGGAACTAAAGACCACTCACCAGCATCACAATATGTAGAAACATTATATAGCACTTACATCATAAGGTCATTTAAAACTCACTTAATAGATTTAATTGATTATTTTTCCAAAGATTTAGATAATAATGAGCATACAGATGTCATTATCTTGACTTCTCTAGAGTTATTTGTCATAGACTCTAGTGTGATCAGTATATTTTAACTTTTATTATTAATTTTTATTTTTGTTTACAAGAGAATAAAACAAACCTCGAGGCCTTGCTTTCATTCTGTAATATTCTGTTACATCTTCTAGTTCTTCTTCAAAGAAAATGTCATTGACACTCAAAGGACCTTATAAAGTAAAAAACAAAACAAATTATTCTCTTAAATTGGTGAATTATACACAAAATTATAAAATGTTAGCTCACAGCTTAGTTTTCATTTATTTTTTTTAAAGTTTTTTTTTTACATTGAAATTTAAGCAGACTTCACTGGTGAGTTATGGATGATTGGTTTTACTCACTGCCATACTGAATGGCAGAGAAACTCAAGAGCTTTTAACTGTTATGCAATCAATGACATAATTTACACCCAACAATTCAACTCCTTGTCTTGAGAGACAATGAATCCAAGGTGTTAATTGCTTTGCCTTGAATTTGCTGTAGTTAAACAGGCCAATGCTGGAGATAAAGTTTGCCACATTTCATGCATTAGGATGATTCTGACTTGGGGTTATCAGATTTAGCTGTATAATTTCAAGATATCTTGCTGTATGGACATGTATTTTATATTGACTGCTTCATGCCAGTTAGCTAGGTGTAGTTGTTTATCTTGGGGAGGGGGAGTGTTGACTGTCACTTGCTCTGTTACTGTTTGTTTCATGCTGATTATACAAATTACACAATTTAATGACAACAGTTTGGCTAGACTAATTAGCAATTGAAATTATCTGCTATCCTTTGTTTTACACCCTAAATCTACAGAAAGGCTTAATGCCATTATTTTCAGAAAATGGAATCAAACAATTTCATAACAATTACTGGCACATCACATCATTGAGCATGCATGCCTCACTTTCAGCTCTTGTGAGCTGAATTTTGTATGCATCATCACCAGTTCCTTCAGATTATGGAAGAGTATTGCTCTTTCTATAAGTGCTAAATTAATCACTAACTTTTTTTATGATGGTATTGTTATTTAGATCTTTAAAAGCAGTTATTTGTCATGCAAAATAACAGGCATTAGATTGAGGTGGCTCAGTTGATGTGATTTGATTTCCCAACATGTTTTTGAGTAAAGTGTTCACACAGGGAGGCACAGTGGTGGGAGAACTCAAAATTGTCACTTCAATGAGACATAGACAACAGCTATGTAATGTTTGTTTAGAATAGTACAATAATATTTAATAATAACTAACCTGAAGACGGATCCTGTGTGAAAGGCTTGAGGTTAAGTGATAATGCCAAATCATTTTCCATTCCAACTTCTATTAAGAAATTAAAAAAAATAATATAGAAAGGAATAGGAAAATAATTAGAAAATGAAATCAAGAGTTACTATAGTCATTTTTTTTTCAAAATGTTCATACAAAATAACAAAGCACTAGTAAAAGACTTTATTGCTCCAGAAATATAAATATATATATATATATTTGACATATCAAGCATATACCTTGCTGTTCATTTTCATAAATTAAAATTTCCTTTTTATATGATTGTTGTGATTCTTGGGATTCATGTGATTGATTTGATTGACTTGATTGTGATTCAGGAACTGGTCTAACTTCCTGTAACATAATTAAAGCTTACTATAACATGAACAAAAATCAACTTCAAATTTGTCTTTAATGTTTTAAAATACATTAACTAAATGAACTAGCTTCAGAAAAATATAAAAAGATAAAAACTTAGTCTTTTTTTTTGGGGGGGGGGGGGTTTAAAGCTTTAATTCTGAAAGCTAAATTGCAGCAAAATTTAATGCATATTCACAAAATTTTAATTCAGTGAGTATACCCCTTTCACAAACTTTGAATTCTGTGAGGATGCACATTTCACAATCTTGAAGATCTATGAATCCAGCTCTATAAATTTATGTCTTAACTCTTTCTCTCCTTAATTATTTAACACATTCCAGTGGAATCAACGTTGGTATCATCAGTTAGGAGAGAAAGAGTTAATTGCTTAGCTTTCAGCTAACAAGAAAACTAACAAAAAAAATTTAACCTTAAGCAATAAAACACAATTTTGAGCTAAAAATAAATTCAAATAAGAACAGTATACTTACAAAATCTTCCTCACTAATAATAACTGATGCATCTGAGTGATGTGTAGCATTTGTGTCATTACTATTATCTAAAATATCAATAAAAATAAGAGTTTTTAACTAAATGATATGCTAAAAGGTTTTTCTTTATTATAAATTTAGACTTTCTATTTTATTTTATCATAGAAAAATATGATCTTTCGGATTAATAAGGAAAAACAATTATTAGAAATACATTTATAATGTGCTGCTAGTTATATTACATATTTGAAAAATATATAATATTTGCATACTTACAATTTAAGACAGGGCTGGACATTGTTTCTTCAATTCTGCACTAAATATTGAAAAAGAAAAAAATATATAATTTTGATACTCACTCTTAAGAAAATACAAAAGAAAAAGACTACATTAGAATAAGGCAATCTATAGAATAATTACAATTATTCTTATTGCAAATTAAAAAAAAAAGATTGGTTTGGGCATTTTGAAATATAGCTAGGCAATTATCTCAGGATACCTTTGTTACATCTCTCTGGTGAAAACAAGTTAGAAAAAAAAGTTATCAGAAAATGTATTTACCAGTGGTGTGTAGTTTTATTTTATAACACTAGCTTTCATTGCATAAAAAAAAAACAACAACTAAAAAAAAAAAGAATCTCCAAAAGTTTTTGTAAAATTAATTTAAAAATTACAAATTAAAAAAAAAAATTAAAATTAGGAAGAGACATAATGTTATGCAAGACACATGAAATGAAAGAATAAAATTACTTGATAATCTTTGTTTGTATCACCATACAAAATATTATATTCATCTGCACCTGAAAGAAAGAAATCAACTTCTGTAAATTACCAGCTTCAAAATTAATGTAAAAAAAAAATTGATATATATGCTAAGCACAAAGTTTATAAAGGCTACTAACTTACTTTTAAAATCTCTGATTTCCTGGACCAAGTCATTTCTATTGATATTTGCTAAATAACTTTCTAAGTCATTAAGTTTTGTTGGAGACAAATTTACATGTTGTAGCATTATAGAAAACAAGTCAATGCCAAAAACAATTGTCTCTCTTTTAGGAACTTTCCCATAAAGAAAACTGAAAAGTTAAATATTTTTGTATGACTTTGATGAAAATACAATTACAAAATGTATAATAATAATAATAATAATAATAATAGGCTTGTCTTCGAGTCCGAAGATTAATGAGGAATACAGTATTTCCCGTGGCTGTGCAGTCCCAGCTGTGACCTACATATTTTGCCACAACCAGGGCAAGCAAAACCATTGTTCGCAGGTGGTCGGTTTAGATTTTCTTTTCGTCGTCTGCGTTTTTCCTCGGCGGCAGATTTTCTTTTGGTCTCAAATGTGTATCCCGCGGCCTTTGTGAGTGACCTCCAGCAGTCTCGTTCCGACGCCGCATGCAGCCAGGTGCTCTCCTCTATGTCAGCCAAGGAAAGTTGACGCCTAAGCTGGTCTTTGAAGCGTTTCCGTGGGGCGCCTCTGTTACGTCGGCCACCTTTTAGCTCACCAAAAAAGACCTAATTCATTTGATATATTCTAAAAAGGTAAATTCATATGTTAAGGAAAAGTAAAAAGCAATGGGATAATGAAATAGTAATGGGAAAATGTACCTTAGTCTATAGTCCTTATAAAACTAAACATAAAATTTATTGACATATTTTCTATTCACAACAAAATGAGCAATGATACGAAAATTTTCTTTTAATTGGATGGCTAAGTCCATGAATCCAGTAATCTGTAATATTTCCTAAAGCATTTCCATGTTATCTTCCAATACGAATTCCAGGTCATTAAGTGAATTTATTGTCACTCTTTTCAAAAATAAATATATTTCTTTAGTTCGGAGACATGGGAATCCTCACTTAAGAAAGCAGAAAAGATAAATAGACATAATGTGGCATGGAACTGGAATAAATAGATATAATGTGGCATAGAACTGGAATAAATAGACAATAATGTGGCATAGAACTGGAAAATACTTTGAATTGCACTTCAAAAAGTGAAATAAATGAAAGACATAGATATCCTTCAAAACTCTATCCCTTGACAGTACATTTCTCACTATTTTATGTTTCTGACTGAAAGAAATTGAATCTGTCATTCTGTTTTTAGATTTGACAAAAAGTGCTATGGCAGGGGATAGCAAGCACAATGTCTCAAAGAAAACAGAGAAGTGGTGCTCAGAGGCCTGATTTAGTTGGTACAGGGATTCTAACAAAACAAATGCAAAGTCACAAAAAAAGAAAGTGGGTAGATCTAGTCTGTGATTGATGGACCTAGAAAGTTTTCCGAACCCAAACACTGGAGCAAACGTTCTGTTCATGACTATAAGAAAGAGAGAATGAGAGAAAGAGAGAAGGAGGATGGGAAAGATTTATTTGGTCAGTCCTTACAATCCACCCAGACTAGGATGAAGTGAATTAAGATTAAGGTGAACCTCAAGAAATGCGAGTCTGAATTTCAGTGTAAAAAAAATTATCAAATATTTGAACACCTTTTTTAAATGCATGCATCCAATAATATGCAATAGTTTCTCAAGCACTTTAAAGACAAATAAATGATAACTTAAAGACTGAGAATATAAAAGTATTAATGCATAACAAAATGAATGAAGGGATAATATTACCTTAGACTCTGTAGTTCTTGAATATTTAATTCCTCACTTAACTTAAATAACAAAACATAAAATGGATTGACATATTTCCCATGGACCACACGATGACCTAATAAATGAGCATCTTCTATTAATTTCATGGCAAGGTCCACACGTCCAATAATGTGCAATAGCTCCACAAGCACCTCAACTTTATTTTCTGATAATTTATTACTTTTTTCTAAAGCATCAAAGAGCTCAAGAGCTGATGTGAATTTTTTTTGAAATTTTTTGGGTATGAAAGGTTCAGATAGAAATTTCAGGTTCTTGATATCATCTTCATGCATTTCACTGTCAATCAGAGCAAGAGTTTCCCTGTACTGTCCATCTCTGAAGCATGACATTATGTCTTGTTTACGATGCACTCTGAAAAGTTTAGAATTAAAGTTTAGTTGTAAAATAGACAAAGATTAATTTCAGCCTGAGAAATAGTATGAATGTGTTTCAGGTTCAAACATTAGGGGATGAGGAATAGGAAGTGCTGAATTATGTGTGATAAACAACAACACTATTATGGGATCCTGGACCAAGTCAATCATAGATTGCTACAAGGGATAAAAGGGAATTCCTAAGCTGACCAGTTTTAACTACAAAATATTTTCTACAATTAGTCCTATACTCTTAAGCGAGCAATTCTTGTATATATATATATATATATATATATATATATATCTTCTATTTCGAAAACGGCTCTAACGATTTTCTTTAAAATTTCAACGTATCTAAATGTTAGTGAGAAAAAAATTCTCAACTCATTGGCCACATCGGGAAAACTCGAGTTTGACCGTTATATCGGTTTGAAAAATGTCTCATTATCGAAAAATTTATTTTGGTTTGAAGGTTTTATGAATGACATGGAGAATTTATGAATGAAAGTTTTCCATGACGTAAACAAGAACAAGTTTTAAAGTATCAATGGACCTAATTAAACATTTGCACACCATCTTATTGAAGATTGATTTATTATAGAACTATGGAAGGAAAGTAATGAAATTAAATGTACCGATGTATGATTAGTTATTGCGTTTTAAGTGCTTAATAAATTGTTTACACTTTAATTGCGTAGAGCGGTGTAGATTCCTCATTAATCTTCGGATTTGATGTCAAGCCTTATTATAATTATTATTTTGCTGGTAAAATTATGACCATGTGTTCATGCTTCAGTGTCTAATGTCCCCTACCAAAACAAAGGAAATGGTGATTACACAGTTGCTCTACGCCTTACTTTCTCACACTGAACAAGATATCTAGCTAGCGGTCAACGAGTTTGCGTACGCTGCAGCCACTTTTGATTTAACTATAAACCTCAGTAAAAAACTTGGGGTTAGGGTGTGGTGACGAAAGGCCTATGAGATATCTGAATGGAGGGATGTGTAAAATCAGGCCATATCCTTCCATGGGCTGTAGCACCAGTAGCACCACTGGGATAGATGGATGGCAAAAGCCGGTATGAACTTCTTATAGTCTGACAGTCTGGCTGAGCAGGGCACATATCCCGTAAAATAATCTGAAGTTTCTTTAGTGTTCTGTTTGTTCTATATGTAATTGTACTGCGATTAAATATCAAGTCTCTTAAGTCCTCCTACCGTCTAGACAGCGTAAAACTATCGTAGGCCTACTATTATTGGCTTGGAATAAAGTCTTTGCAGTTTTACCCAATAACGTAGAAATTTGCGTCACTCGATGTTTCGTACTAAAGCCATAATTGAATATACTAATTCCAAAATTAAATGTCTGAACATACCAATTTACATATAGAACAAACAGAACACTAAAGAAATTTTTCGGGTTAGTAGTCTTTATCCGATCGTTCATTTTTGTAATTATAAAAAAAAATCCCAAAATGACTTCAGGTATATAACCTTTCTTATGAAATTATTTTACCGAGCAAGGCTCGGCCACCTGATATTAATAAATATAAGAACAAAATATATTCACATTTTTTTAAAATTCTGACTGAATTCACCTTCACCTAACCCTTAGTCTGATGAACCATTGGGGCAACACTCATAATCTGCTGACCATCTTTCTCCATTCCTGTCTTATGCCATAGATAGAATCTTTTTTCAATGAAAGGCCCATCCATTCTTTTATGTTGTCTTCCCTATGCTTTTTCTGTCTGCCTCTTCTTCTTTTTCTTAGTACTGTTCCCTGAAGGACCTTGTTATATGTTTTAGTATGTGTTTTTACAGTGGTTATTAGGTCATTAGTGATGTTGTCTTTGTATGTGGTACATAGGATCTAAAATTCCATTGCTAGGATCCTCCTCCCTAGTTCTGCAGTTATAGTTTAAGATCCGCAAGCATGTAGGAATGTAGCCATGACCAAGGAGCACATCAGTATATTTTTAACTCTCTCAGTGCTGTGTTACTCTCAGCGAGTAACTCCGCTAGCGTTTGTGAGTGCAGTGTTACTCTCCGCCAATAACTATGAATGCAATATATCAGATTTCAAGGCTGTGAAAAGTAACCTGTAGACTTTATTGTATAAAAGACTTTTTTTTTTAAAGTTACCATTTCAGTTCCATTTTTTAAAATTACATAAAGTGTGAATTACTACTACTACTTTGAACTCTTGGTACGGTATTTAGGTCTATATTTTTTTTGCCTCCTTCAGTTGTAGAATGACTAGGGTTCATCTTGAACACTTTTTTATGTGACTCTGGAGCCCTATTTTGTAGAGACACTCCCTTTCACATATATTGCAGGTTACAGTAGCTGTCGCTTTAGTGGTAGAGGAGCCTGCCATTTTTCGTATG
>JADKLZ010005465.1:14509579-14521550 GCA_021533235.1 Biomphalaria straminea | reverse complement strand
GAAATACTGCATTTCTCATTAATCTTCGGATTTGATGTCAAGCCTTAATATAATTATTATTTTGCTGGTAAAATTATGACCATGTATTCATGCTTCAGTGTCTAATGTCCCGTACCAAAACAAAGGAAATGGTGATTACACAGCTGATCTACTCCTTACTTGCTCACACTGAACAAGATATCTAGCTAGCGGTCAACGAGTTTGCGTACGCTGCAACCACTTTTGATTTAACTATAAACCTCAGTAAAAAAATGGGGTTACCATTAGGGCGTGGTGATGAAAGCCCAGGAGATATCTGAATGGAGTGATGTGTAAAAGCAGGCCATATCCTTCCATGGGCTGTAGCACCAGTAGCAGTATAGTATATAAGTAATATAACCTTTCTTAGTATAAATTATTTAACCGAGAAAGGCTCGGCCACCTGATATTATATATATATATATATAGTCAGAATCGATCATCCCTGAATGTGCAATATTAATTATTCTATATACTAGTATTAGTAACTACTATAATATACTTATATAGTCTAGATCTAGATGTAGGCCTATATTATAGGCTATAATAAATCTAATCTAGATCTTACATGTTCTATAATAGTTAAATCTAGCTAACCGACTTGAATCTAGGCCTATCTACAAAAAGTACAAGACTATAGAACTTATATAGAACTATAGTAACTATAGTATATATAGATTATTTTTATAGATCTACTATAGAATTTATAGAACTATCTGATTATCTAGTAATTTTAATCTATCTAGAATCTAGATCTAGAATGCCTATTCTAGAAATACTCTAGAATCTAGGATTCTAGATCTAATAATTCTAATTCTAATAAAGTAGATTAGATTAGAATTGATTAGATCTACTATCTAGAATAATCTAGATCTAAATCTAGAATCCATAATCATAAACTATAAAGTCAAAGTTTATCATGATAAAAGAAGCATAGGGCATATCCATATATTATTTAAATATAGACATAGATCTATACTATAGATAGAATCTAGATTATTATAAATTATAGATCTAAATCTAGATTCTAATATGTACCGGTATGTATAGTATAGATCAATGTATATATATATATATATATGGCTCCTTTTGTCTACAAAGGCGTCAAAGGCAATGGTTGCGCCCAGATGAGTCACTGGTTTTGGTTTAGTCTTGAGAAGGGGCAGTAACTGGAGTGGCTAATCATGCCAATTCTAGAGCGGCAGACTTTGCTACAAGTCATGCATGTGTATGAGTATGCAGACAGGGCAGCTTTCTTTTTTCCCTCTTGGTTAAGGCCGCCTCAATTCTTTTGTTCTCAGCGAGGGTTGTCCCAGCATGCACAGTCTGTCTCCATGCACTCCGGTCCTTGGCTATGTTTTTCCACATATTTTCATTGATGCCTGTGGCTCTCATGTCTCATTTGCAGACATCTCTATATGTTAGTCTTGGGCGTCCCTTGGATCTGACTCCTTCCACAAGCTCAGCATATAAGATATCTTTTGAGATTCTACCATCTGGCATGCGGGTGACGTGTCTGAGCCAGCGTAGTCTTCTTTGTGTCAGGAGAGCATACATATTGGCCAATTGGATGGCTGCCTGGTTGAGCGGTTAGCACGCTGGACTGTCGTTTCGATTTATCGATGGTCCCGGGTTCAAACCCTGCCCGCTCCCATCCCCCGTCGTCCTGCGGGAGGTTTGGACTAGGAAATAACTATCTTCAACTCTGAAGGAATTTCCGAAACATGTAAAACAAACAAACAAACAATCTCAAAACTTCCTGATTGGAGACATGGTCCCTCCAAGAGATGCCCATAATGTGTCTCAGGCAGCGCAAGTGGAAACTATTCAATCTGTGCTCTTGATACATGTTTGTTTACCAGCTTTCACTGCCAAAAAGGAGAGTGCTCACAACACAGGCGTTGTAGACTAGGACTTTGGTAGCTGAGGTCAATTTAGCATTTTCCCAGACGCGCTTGGAGAGTTTTGCCAAAGCTGTGGTAGCTTTTCCTATTCTTTAGGTCAGCTCGGTGTCTAAATTTAGGTTACTGACGTCTATTTCTGCGACATCTAGTGCAAGGATTTCGGTCTTGGAGGCATTATTATTGTAAGGCTAAAATCTTGACAAGCAGCTGCTAAGGCGTTTACTAGCTTCTGTAGACCTCCTTTTGTGTGAGATAAAAGTGCAGCATCATCGTCAAACAGCAGCTCTTATCAAGATACGTCTTTTCGTTTTGGCTTTAAGACGTGCCAGTCTTCCATCGGATCTGCTATGAATAAATATTCCATCTTCCATGGATTTAAAAGCACTGGTTAAAATGACTGAGAAAAAGATGCCAGATAGAGTTGGAGCCAGTACACATTTTTGTTTTACACAGCTCTTGATGGAGAATAGCCTAGAGGAAGAACTATCAAATTGAACAGTGCCCTGCTGACACTATTTTTTTTAACTTATTTGGGCAGCTGATTCTCTCTAGAACAGCAAACAGACCGCTTCTGCTAACAAGGTCAAAGGCCTTGGTCAAATCAATAAATGCTATCAAGAGAGGCTGCTTTAATTTATGCTCTGCTGCCGCAAAGAGAAAATCATATCTGTTTTAGATCTGCCTGCCCTGAAGCCACACTGTGACTCTGGATAAACAAGTTGTGCCAGGATCTGTAATAGCTTTAGTAATACTCTGGCAAAAGCCTTTCCAACTATGCTAAGCAGTGAGATGCCTCTATAATTGTTACAATTGGATATGATAAGGACATTGGAAATAAACTGCTGATACGTAGCTACCAAAGCACGGATTGTGATACTGATCATACTTTAGTGTCCTGCCGGACAAGACTGCTACCAACTAAGATCCACACATCACAGGGAAAAAGAAAACCACACCTGAATACCACTAGCACAAAAAATCCTGATCTTCACACCGAATTTGAGAAAAAATTAGAGGAAGCTTTTAAAAAATTTTCTGTGACTGAGGTAGAAAAAAGCTGGACGTTTACACGTGTTACAATCTACCAAACTGGTCTTTGGAAACAAAAACCAAGAAAAGCGAAGACTTGTTTGAAGCTAGTCTACCAGAAATGGAAACTACCACTACAAACATGAGAGCAGCCATGCTAATCTGTAAGAAGGATCTAACAGCCATGCTAATCTGTAAGAAGGATCCTACTCCAAGCAACTTAAAAAGGCTCAGAGCTGCATGGAACAAAGCCCAAAGAATAGCGAGACAGTGTGCTAACAATTACTGGCAGGAGCTATGTGAAGATATTCAATCTTGTGCTGACTGTGGTAACATAAGAGGACTATAGGAGGGCATGAGAAAAGCCTTTGGACCTCACACCAGCAAGTGTGCTCCGCTCAAGTCAGTTTGAGTTTGAGAACTCTACCAGATTGAAATTGCCATCTCACCAAATGCTGTTTACAACTTCTCATCACTTCCAGTTTTGAGGGAATTAGATTAGATGAAACACCCTCAGTAAAGGAGCTGAGCATAAGTATTGACATGCTTGCACATGGGAAAGCACCTGGAGTAGATGGCATTCCTGCTGAAGTCATTCAGGCTGGAAAACATGCCCTGATCAATACACTCCATAAACTGCTAAGCATGTGCTGGTAACAAGGAAAGGTCCCCCAGGAATTGAAAGACTCCAACATAGTTACAATTTATAAAAATAAAGGCAACCGCTCTGATTGTAAAGATCAATATATCATATGATCAGGGGCGAACTGGCTATACGGGCATTTGGCAAATGCAAGGTGGGACGGTACCCAAATGGTCCGGTTGTGCGACCGAAATGACCGCAAAGATACCACTATGACATGTATTGAATTGTTAAAGGTTTTGTAAATTCTCTTATATAAAAGTGACACTTTAAGCATCGTAAAATCTAGTAAAACTCTACAGTGTAATACTTAATTTAATCGAACACATTTCCCATTTAATAAAGAGCTTACACCAAGAGACTAGAAACGGGATGGCTGAGTGGAAAAGCTTTGCTCATGAACCGAAGGGTCCCATGTTCAAATCCTTTTGTAACGATTGAGATTTTTAATATTGGAATCCCTCTAAACTCAGTGCATTGGGGCTACATTGGTACAGATCTACACTATCACAGCTTATGGGTAACTGACATTAGTTGGGGAAAAGTGAAGGTGATTGGTCGTTGTGCTGGGCACATGACACCCTCATAAACTGTAGGTCACAAAAATATATGACAATTTCAGAAACAGATGACCTTTACAGGAACATGTGTCCATTAAATTATTAAATCATCTGTACCGAAGATTGAAAGTTCTGAAAGGGCTACTTTATCAAACTTAACATAATGAGATTTCGAGGAGGTACAGAATTGGATGCCCATCTTCTAAATAAATGTACATATCATGGGACGGGTGGTAAAGAAATGCCCGGGCCGATTTTGACACTCAGTCAAATAATGATTATCATTATATCTTGTAGACTAATTGTCACTAATCAGTAATCTAGATAGATCATGACAATCATGTGATCAATGTGATCTGATCTACTGACCCTCTACTCTACACTCTAGATCAGCAGTTATTTATTATTGAACTTCTCTCTTCTACTTGTTCTAGTCTTCTTCTGCGACTTATTTAGATCTACTAGTAGCTTATAGTATATGTATATATATATGAGTGTTTCTCCAGTACTGGTGACTTATTGGTATTGGTTCACTAAAAAGTCTATAACTCAAAAACTTCTGATTAAAATGTCACAATTTTTTTTTCATTGCCCATAGAAATGGTTTATTTATAAATTGTGATATTTTGAGCTTGAAAGGTGAATAGTGGAATTTTAAAATTGTAGAAAATGTGTGAAATAGTGCACAAAATGGCCTCTTTTGATGTAACATGGAATACCTGGCTTAGGTTGAAGTAATATTCTACTAAAAGCAAGGATTATTGAAGAGACATTTTTGTTGAAATAGGTTAACAATATAATGATATTGCATTAACAATATCTTTTTATTTTATATTTACTTTGGTATTACTTAGGTGTCGCTGTAAAAAATGTGTCACAGGTGCATCACAGGGTGTCCCACTTAATTTGAAATTTTAAACCTTTATCAATTGTAAACAAAGTAAAGGATTCTGCTCCCAATTGTGTTTCTGTTACTAAAAGCATCAATGATTAATTTACACAGTGCAATTTTTCTTTAAAATTGTAATATTAAAATTTTTTTAGTAAAATAGGTCTTGGTGTCCCAGGTGATGCACCTCTGCACCGCTTGACAAAAAGGACAATATTTTTTTAAACAAAGTTATTAATGTGATGGGAATTACTTCATTGTATCTCTGATACTGCTTAGTACAAAATTAGGTCCATTTTCTTGGGAAAAGTCTACATAGTAATTAACAGGACACATTAATAGACATGGTGTCCCACATTTTTTCACTGTAGCACCCGAAACACTGCATATTGAATCATACCAGAAAATCTCAGAGGTTAAGATATAAGTAGTTTTCTCACTAAAGTTTTGAATTATAATAAGAATTAAGCTTATTATTCTTAAGTTTGATCTTGAATACATGTATACTATTTTTTTTTATCTAAGTTAATGTAAATCTTATTGTTTTATCATTGTTTGAGGTGCATCATGGGACACCGAACAAGTCTTGTTCTAGATATAGGTCAAATGTAGATTTAAATCTACTCTATATTTCAATTTATATGAAAATCTTGTTTTGGATCATGTTCTTGGTGCATTGAAAGTCAGAAAGCTGCACCTTTTAGTCTATGATTAGGTCATGTTTGAGGCAGTTATGTCTAATATCTTTTTAAAGAATTTTTGAACACACACACACAAAGGCCTAATACATAAATTTGTGGTTATAGAAACCTATTTTGTGAATCACTAATACAAGAATACTTGGTAATGTATTTAGAGACTTTAATTTTTTATTACAGCATGTATTAACAAAAAAAACAATATATTTCATATTGGTGTCCCGTTGTAGCACCCGCAACATCTTATTAAATAATATAATAATAATGTTATAATAAATGCTTGAATTATCATTGAGATATTGCAGCAAATAACAGCCTATATATTTAGCTGTAATGCAAATATAGCATAAATTCAATTTTCTTATAAAAAATCTTATTTAAAAAACTTTTACCAGTAGTGTCACAGGTGCTACAGTGTCCCATTTTTTAAATTGAGCGCAAACATAACCTAAGTGCTCAAAAACTTAAATTTCTCTATCTAGCTTCTTAATACAATAGAAACATTCAAATTATACTAAAAAAGCAAGCAAATAAACAGTTAGTTGTACTTTAATCATCAAAGGTGTCCCAGTGATGCACCTGAAATGCTAAAGTGGGTACCCCCGTTTGCCAGCTATGCCGAGGAAATGTACATAGTCCTATTCATTTTCTATTGATAAATTCTTAAAGTATAATGGCTGAAGAAGTGAATACACTTAAAATGAAACCAAAAACTTCCACTTTAATTTTTGGCCTAATGTGACACTTTTTGATACCAGTACTGGAGAAACACTCATATATATATAAATCTGTAAATCTAGATATCTAAAATATTCTTTAAAAAAATACACTTACATAGATCTAAATCTTAAATCTGAACATTCTTTTACTAATCTACACTATTTTTATGTAACTAGATAGATTGAGATCAATTTATGAGCTTATTGTGTTGAAAATTTGACAATCAGGAGCCTTTTTCTTTTAATAGACTCAATTTTTTTAATTTAGAAAAATTTTAGTTTTTCGTAATTTACTAATGATATTTTACAATTTTAATTTCATTTTGATTTGCCACTTATAAAGTGAAATTCCTCATTTGAAACTGTACAATTTGATAAATACTTTTGTATATGTATTTACAATAGTTTTTAAAATATTCACATTAAACAAACATTTGCTTCACTTTTTTTTTTATTTCTCTATATAAAGTCGTGGTACCTGGGGTGGGGGGGGGGGGAGGAGAAAAGTAGTAAAATCAAGTTATAGAAGTGTCTGAAGGGTCTCAATGTGCCTTGTTTCTCTAAAATCTAAAAACATGTATTAGGACTTATTAAAGCCTAAAACTTCTTAAAATACTCTTACCTGTATAATTCTGTTCTGTTTTGAAAAATTGTTTTAAAAATTTTATGTGCATAAATTATGCAAATTAGCTTGGCTTATTTTTACAAATGTTAATATTTTAGATAAATTCCATAAGATTCAATTAGTTCATTCATTTCTCTTCAATAATATATATATAGTTTTGTGTTATGTAAAGTAATTAGTTTATTTGTTAGATTTTTTTTTGTAAGAGAAGTGTTAAGGCTGGAAATAGTGTTCCGTCTTTTTGGCACAAGACATGCCAAAATGCTCCGTCTTAAAAGGATTAAAATCACAATAACTTTTGAACCAATAATGCTAGCATCATAAATTTGGTGTTGTTGGAGAGCATTTTTCATCCTCTTTCATTCTAATACACATTTGTTAGCATAGGATCAATTTAAATTTTTTGGTGCAACTTTGAACTACCTAAATGACCTAATATAATAAATATATAAAACTTATAAGATATAATATATATACTATTACTATAACTTACACTTACAGTAAGTTACAGTCAGTCTTTCACAGTAAGAGTAACACACACATTGCAGGCTTGTCAGTCACCACTCAGTGACTTACACTCTTACACTTATCACTTTATAAATATATAATAATATATACTTTTTTATATCTATTCACTGCCCACTAGAATTCACTAGAGTCTAGGTCTAGAGTAGATGTATGATAATGTATCATAAATCATTAAATGTAGTCAATGTAGACAGAGATCTAGATCTGTAGTGTAGATGATAGATCTATAAATGTAATCAGTCATGAGACTATAATAATAGTAGGATCTAGATTAAATAGATTTAAGTCTGGAATCTAGATCTATAGTGCAGACTACACAACCAGTTATAATAATAAGAGTCTAGATCTAGATCTAAATTCTAAATCTATCCTATAAAATGCTACGTTGTTTATAAAACTTCCCCTGGTCTAAATGTAACAGAGAAACAAAAAAACTAAAAAAGGAAATTCCCGCACGCAGCAAATTAAATAGCCTACATAGATCAGTGACAGTGTTTTATTTCATTATCAGTGACGTAACAATTTAAGGTACTCTTGACTCTTGGGCCTTGGTTCAGGAATATGATGGTGAGCTCCCTCTCTTAGATCTAGATGTTAAGAAGAAAATGAAATCCAGTCGTCATGTTAGCATCAGTGCCATCAGTACGTTTTCTTTTTAAAGACAGTCCTATGCGGCACTACCTTTTAGAAGTGTCACAATTTGATATAAACTTTTCACATGTAAATTATTATTATGAGCGAGTCCTATATATGTGAATGTACCGTACATTTTTTATAGCTATGTTTTGTTTGATGTAATCATAATGTATAAATTGTAGGCCTAAGACAAATTTTTATACGGACAATAGAGATTATTATTATTATTATTATTATTATACGGTTTCTTAGTATGGTTACGTTATATTAGAAATCTTAAGTCTTCTTGGACATATAGTATAGGCCCTATGCTTACTTAGAGGATTTTTCTTCGGTTGGGGGGGGGGGATTTGGGTCCCGCGAAAAAAATAAATATGTTTGTGTGTGTATAATTATTAATCGTTATTAATTACATTCTGAGCCTTCATTCTTTCTAAAGACGTTTATTGTGCCCTAGAATAGGTTCTCCCTGGAGTTAAAGGAAACATTGTAGACTATTTCTGGTATTGAAAGCCAACAAAAGATATCTACAGGGCATTATCCTGCTTTTTTTATTTCAAAAAGCTAAGGTGTTATTCTTACTGACTTAGAGACCCACCCGCGCCGTTCGGTGCATTTGCCGACAAGCTGTTTCCACAAAAATCTGAAGCCTCTTCCAACCTGCTCCCACATGAGGACCTTCATGAAAGTGTGGCGCCAAGTTGTACTAGGATGTCATGGCAACTCTTATCATGCGTAATTCATTTTGTCGGAGAACATGTCCCGCAAACGTCATGCGACGCTCTTTCACAACCTTACTAAGGGGTCGACTCCCACTTCGACATATGATTTCCTTGATCTAGACCCGATCTCTATAACTGACTCCTAGAATCTGTCATACACATCTTTGTTGAGCCATATTTAGTGTTTTTCAAGTTCTGCAGATGACTATTCACTGCACTTTATTAATGGATCCCAGCCACTTCTAGAAATGTGTAACTTCTCTTGACTACACGCTCCTGTACTAATATATCAAAAAGGGAATTTTTATCGTCACAATCATTTGTTGGCCCGGGGGGGGGGGGGGGTAAACTAAAAACAAACAAACTTTGGAGTTAGTTTTTTTTTTTAAATTCAAAACCTTATTTAGCTACGGTCATAGAATTTGATGACTGTAGTTTGCTTCAGAATAATACTGAATAGATGTTTTCCATCTAGTGAGATTTTAAACTAAAAACCATCTGGAGGGATTTTAAACTTTAAAAAAAAGCCACCTTTAGGAAGGGTGTTTCAACTCACTCCCCCCCCCCTATTGGATTTTAGTGTGCTTTGTTTACATTAAAGAAGTCTTCCAAGCATGCTGGGGCAGGGACGTAGCTAGGGATTTGGGGCCCGGATTGACTTCTTTGGGGGCCCCTTGCATTTTGGCATTTGATATCATGAAATGAGTTAATGTGCTTAATGAATATATAGTCTACGCCAACATTCAAATTAGTTCAGTAGGCTACATCAGTAAAATTAACAAGAAATAGTCATTAAGAATCTTTTAATGAATAATACCGTTGTTTATTAAATGATGCATAAGAGGCAAGTATTAGGCCCTAATTCATATCGCTTCAAGTCGTGCTTTCTGTGCAGCAAAGACATCTATAACATCATCTACATCAATACTGACATTAAAACTATGCTAAGCCTTTCTTGCGTCATTGTGTTTCCGAGATAGTTTTTGATAACTTGAGCTTTTGAGAATGATCTCTCACATGACGCAATGGAAGTGGTCTGAGTTAGCAGTATTCCAATGGATGTTGCAATGTTTGAGCATACCTCATTACCAGCTTCTTCAATATGTCTATTGGTGATTGTGGCACTGGTTTGTTGATGATGGTGCTCGTGCACCAATGACATCATTGAACAAGCGATTAACCTGTATTTCATCAAACAGGAAAATGTAACACAGTTTTTCATCAGCGTGTCATCATCTCATCAACTATGGACTCCAAAGATGTCTTGGTTCAAGAAGGAACCTCAAGTTTTCCACAAGGTTTTCCAGCCTTTGGAATCAGTCCTTCACCTCCATATGAAATCTGCTCAGCACTTCTGACGCAACACGTTTGAACTGCAGTTCTATTGACATTCCTACATCAGAACTCCCCATCAAGTCTTTTCTTTCTTCTGGTTGTTTTGATTACAGAAATTCCATAACATTCACTACCTTCTTTTGATTTTTCGATGGATTGGGCGATAAGTTTTGTCCTTTTCTCATCATTTTCAAGAAAGCATGAAATAGTTTTAATTTCTTCAGCAGCTTCCGTGTGTGCAGTCCAGACGTTTCTGAACTACATTAATTGGGCACAAGAGATTTGACCAGAATTCCAGATAAGCAAAAAGAAAGTATAATTTTCCATTGCATGGAGAATACTCTAAGCACTGCTTCTATTGTCCGTTCTTTCAGTTGTTGAATCAGAAAGTTTCTCCAACAGCTTGGTGATTCTGCCGAGATTCAAGGAAACTGCCGACGTAGCTTCTTGCGGACCACCTTGTGTTACTCTCCTTTTTAAACTCCAGGCTCTAGCTTATTTCAGCTTGGTCCAGCTCTGGGATAATTGGAAAAAAGTTGAACAATTCATGTACAGTAAAAAAAAAGTTGACAATTGATGGATATATTTCAGCAGAATGAAGAGCTGCCAGGTTCAGAGAGTGATTATCACAATTTAGAAATGTTGCTTTTGGATTTATGCCTAGGCCAGACAGACGGCAACTCATTGTGGCTGCGTTATCATAGGTTTGACCTCTGAACAGATCAACATCTAATCCAATGTCTAATAAACTCATTTTGCATATCTAGTGACAAATAATGTGTGTGTAAGTGGTGTTTCGTAACTTCATCAAATTCTGCAAGAAATTTTAAAGATGCTAGGAAGTTCCCATGATTCTGTGAATTCAGTTTTCGTTGTGACCACGTAAGCTTGAGTTTGTTTATGCTAAGTACTTAATAACTGCTGCTACACGATTTAGAATATCTCATCAATACTGCTGATTTTTTAAAAATTTTGCTTGTGAAACATATGTGAATGTTCATCTGATTCTGTCTTAAGCTTTTCTTCTTCTAACTTCCACTTCAAACAAAAAAAAAAAAGCTTGTCTATGGTGGACTCCTTCTTAATAGTCTTTCAGTTTCTCAGGTTTCTTTCATTTGGTGAAACCAACTCCTGGTTTGCTCAATGCACTAGATGTCTGTTCCGTTCCGATACCTCGGAAGACAGTACACATGCAAAACAAAATAGATATCCCAAGTGTGGAGAGAACAGGAGCCAAGATCAGTTTTGTATATTTCCTGTTGGAAGCTTTCTAGTGAACCATAATGTAAAACTTCGTGATTTGTTTTGAGTAAACCCTACTGGAAACAAATACCGTTTATCTTTGATTTGGAAAAATAAGCTACCGCACCAGGGATGCGGAAACTCGTGTCGCGGGCCACATCAATGAAAATATGAAAACAATGGAATAAACTATTTTAAATAACGTATTACAGATATTTTAATATCACGTTAGTAGACAACGTGGCGTAGAAAACAATTGTACAGGTGCATTTGTGTTGCATGTGCGTGTGTTGCATGTGTACAGGTGTTTGCTGCTTGTGTACAGGTGTGTGTGTTGCATGTGTACAGGTGTGTGTGTGTGTACAGGTGCGTGTGCACAGGTGCACATGTGTTGCGTGTGTAAAGGGGCACGTGTGTGCTGCA
>JADKLZ010005465.1:14476650-14490942 GCA_021533235.1 Biomphalaria straminea | reverse complement strand
AATTGTGAGAAAAATAAGACTAACTCTTTTAGTTTGAAAGTTTATTTTCAGAGGTTTCTAGTCCAAGACAAGAACGTGAAGAGAGCTCTCCAGAACTGTACATGTCACTGTCCCACTACCATTCAGGTAAAGTTATTTAAACATTATTTCATTTTCATATAATGTCTTATTGTGTTTGTGCATTGTTTCTGTCATGACGGCCGTCAACAAATGTTTCATTTAATGTTTTTTTTTAATTCTAAGAAGAATAACACTAACTCTTTTAGTTTGGAAGTTTATTTTCAGAGGTTTCTAGTTCAAGACCAGAAAGTGAAGAGAGCTCTCCAGAACTTTACAAGTCACTGTCCCGCTACCATTAAGGTAAATATATATATATAGCTGAGTTCTAATACATTGAGATGCCCTCTACGAGATAAGAAGTTAAATTCTTGGTAGTTGTGACCAAGATATTTAAGTTAAGATAAGTTAACCCAGCTCTAAATGGTTACCTGGCTACAGCTGGTGAAAAAGAAATACAGCCTTTAGTATCTTGAAGCTGCACTTAGGTTCATAGGTTTGCCATTTCTTAGTGTTAGATGATTTAAAGGTTAAAAGAGATACAACCTTGGATGCTCAAGGTTTTTACCTCCTATTTTGGTTGCTGATGAGGTTTTCATTTCTACATCAAGAAATGTCAAACTAGAGCTGATAGAACAAAGATAAAAAAGAACCCAATGATCTGAAACGTGTGCAGTAGATGTCAAGTTTGATACAAGTATTTTTTTTTTAGAACTTTTTATTGAAAAGATTGTTTAGAGAACTTGACTTATTTTCAATTAGCATAAACCTAATAAATATTCTATTTCACAACAGTTGATTGAACATGGATGAAAAAAAAACGTGACCATCTGAAACTTGTGTGCCCTGGACTCTATAGTGATGATTTTCTTTTTTCTATTTGAGCTTTTGTTTCTTTTATGTGAAAAGTCTTTTAAAGCACCTTTAATGATCTGTACACACTTTTTTTTCTTTCTCTTCTGTTTTCTTTTCTTCCCTTTTTCTACATTGAAATAGATTTTATCTTCCTCACTTTTTTAAAGAAATAAACAGAAGCAATTAGTTTAAAAGTATTTGTTTCAGCTGATATGTTAAGTCCAAGACTTTCTACAGCAAGGAATGTAAAACTGGAGATATTATATTACATATATTTTTTTTTGTTAGAAATTTAACAGTTTAAAGATTGAATCGTTTTCAATTTTTTAAATTATTCTATTCTGTTACAGTTAATAGAACATGACATAGGTGAAAATGAACTTTACCTTATTGTCCAGTGCACACATATTCCAGATGGTTGAATTCAGTTTTCTTTTTCTTTCTTGAGCTCAATTAGTATGGTTTTTGCATTTAGGTTCTTATATTTTATTTTTATATACTTTTTTTATTTTATGCCTTTTTTTTTCTTTTTTTCTTAATGTTAGAAATATAAATATTTACAAGACTTTTAGATTGTTAAGTCAAAATATTTCTTTTAAAGTTGAAACTTTAAAAAAAAACAAAAAAAAACAACAATTGTTAGCTTCTTTTATGCAGGTACTGGAAATAGGAAGAAAAGGAACCAGACCTTAACAAATTTTCCATAATAGAATTTATCAAGGTGAATGTTTATTTTGTTCTTTTTAACTGTATTTTATGCTTAGAATTATTGGCCCCAGAACACAATTTTCATGTCTAAAAGCTGCACTTCTACTGGCTTTATATATTATTAGAATTAGTTTTTAGTTTTTAATTTTTAGTTTATTGATTTAGAAATTAAGCATAAGTGTTAAAATGTTAAAATATGGATTAGTTTTTTAATTTCCTGTGATATTGGGTAATGTAGTTCATTGTATTTATATAATTCTATATAATTAATAATAATTTTTTTTATAAAATGCTGTTAACAAACAAAATGTAGGCTCAAGGTGCTGTAAAAACATTACAAACAAAAACATATGACATGACAAACTAATCTAAAAAAGTTCTAAACAATAGGTCTTAATGTTCTTAAAGCAATATGCAAAAAGATAGCTGAGGTTAAGATGTATTCAAAAGAAAGGCACATTTATTTTACAAGTCTAACAGCTAGCAACACATTGACTGCTACACCCAACTCATCTTGTTACAAGTGAAAAATAAAGTAACTACGTATGCATTAGTAATTTATACTTTAAAACAGTTGGTAAGAAAATATTGGTGCTACAAAAATGTATGTAATATAAAATGGTTAGCTAAGAATTTGGAAGATTAAAACTAGTTAGTATAAATTTTTAATAAATAGACTTGCAAAATAAAATCTTTTCGATAGCTTTTTTGAATAAAGGTAATTATTTCTATAACTGGTGACTACATAAAATTACTACAAAAATAAAATTTCAAAAAACTAGTAAAATAAGTAAAAGGTCACATACCTTTTAGTGTATTCATTAAGCCAATCTTAAATCAACTTTTATTTCCCAAAATTTCAGACAATGGTTCTTTAAGTTTCAAAGGTTATTCTACTGATTGACCCCTATTTACTTCCATGCCAATGATATATGATCTGTATTTTGATTTTTGTTTTTCAGAAGATGCACCTGTAATTACACCAATAAAGAACAAGACGAAATGAAATTAGAAATTTGAAAAAGTGAAAAAGAATTAATTTCTAAAATAATGTTTTTTTGCATTCGTATTTTTTGTTACCGTCAATTATTTTAAAAACAAAACTGAAGTAATCAATGAAAGCAAACTGAAAGTTAGGGAGAAAATAAGAGAAAAAAAAATTAACCCTAACCCTAAGTTAAATATTAACTGGTGAAAAAGCCACATGATGGGAGATAAATGTTAATACCCACTTAAGAATAACTGTAATGCAGTATTAATTGAGTCTTGGGTTTGAATCTCAGTGAAGACTGGTAGTGTTGAATTTCAGGATTTTAAAGTTGGCTGGTCCTTGTGCTGGCCACATCTTCCTCATTAATGATGAAACCAATGATCTTTATATCATCTGCCTACAGAAGGTTTCAAAGGGATACTTTACTTTTACTTTATTTAGTGAATAAAATAAATGTGTCTACGTTCTATAAAAAAGTACGTCACAGTTATGTTTATAGCCATGTGATATGAACTCATTTATTAACCACTGAAGAAAAAATTCTACCAAAATTGTATGACATTTGTTACAAAAGGTCATACGCTATACACTATACACAAATTCTCATAGAAGATAAAAGGAGAAAAATACTGCTTCATATGCCATATACTTACTTACTCCAATGAAACAAACACTAAAACACTCAAATTCGACAATTAAGTAATAAAAAATGTATTATAAATTAAGGAAATCCTACTAATAAAAATAAAAACTTTTATTATCAGCAAGAGAGAAAAAGTGGAGATTTTAGAAACTGGATTAGAGAAGTTTTAGAAATATATTATTAAAATGCTTGACTGCTGATCTTAGAGTGTAATTTAAATCTCTGAAGGGTGTCAGTTAAATAGCCTTTTAGTTTTAAACTTGGCTTTACATTTAATTATCTAACATAATATTATAAATATATTAAATTTCTAAATATATTGATATTTATATTGTATATAAGTTTTTCTTTTGTCAGCTAGGCTTTCTGGGGGAGCTCTGTAAGCTTTTCTAGTCAGTTCTGGGACATTTTTCATTGAAAGAACTCTTTCTGCTCAGGTTTAGAATGCATTATTTCATCTAGATCTAGAAAGAAGTTGTAGTTTGAATAAAAGTAAATTTGAAAGAAAAAATCTACATATAATGCAGTAGAGCATGTAAATTTGTAATAGGATCATTATAAATTTATCTAGACAAAAAATATCAAAGGGCCTATCAAAAATTTTTAATTAAAAATGGATTAAAAGAATATACAGATTAGGCTATTAAATGAGAGAGTATAAATAGTACTATTTATCAAAGCAGAGATTTGGGATGAGGGGTGGGGAAGTAATACTCAAATTTATGTGTCAGTCCAATTCAATCTAATTAATCATAGAATTGGTAGAAGAGAAAAGTAGACAAAAATAAAAATTGAAGAAAGAAAAAAAAAGACTGATGATAGAGAAAACAAACTTTTGTACTCATAGGCTTGAACAAGAATGTTTATTTGAGTTTATATAAAATATAGTCATCAGGAGTAAATACATATTTGAGAATAGTGAACTGTCTGACCATCTGCACTTATCCAGGAAAGCGCCCTCAGTTACCTGTTACTTGTATCAATGCAAAAACAAAGGCATTTTTTTTTCTGATTAATAATAATAAATAATAGAAGTGCACAATAGGAGGTGAGCTGGCTAAATTATTTTTTGTTGATTAATTTGTAAGTTGATTATTGTTTATGTGGCAGCTGTCACACTGGTCTAGCATTGCCTGTATCTTTGGACTCATTTTCTTAATGTCCCTTAACAGCAATCTTCTTTGGTAAACATAAGGGAGGGTGGCATAACAGGGGTGCTTCCCGTAGGCCTTATAAAGATGAACTCAGGTGACATTTCAAAGAAGCTGGCATAGAGGAAAGCAGCTGGCAGTAGATGGCCTCTGAAAGCTCTCACAAAGCCTTAGTCAAAGGCCATGGGAAACAAATTTAAGACCCCAAAAAAGACAAAATGTTGAAAATAGGCACAGAAGATGAAAAGAAAACTGAAATAAACCGATGGCAAACAATGACTGCTTGCATGAGATGCAGAAAGTATATGCACGTCACAACTGGGTCTGCATAATAGAGCCGCCATATGGAAATATAAAACACTACATGCTTCTTTAATCTTCAGAATCAAAGACAATTCCATTATTATTATTTTTATACCAATACTATTACAAAAGAACAATAAACACAAAAGAACCTATAAGTATAACATTATTACAACTTCAGTTAATCATTAATCTATCAAATTTTTTATAAGGTATAAAAAAATATTGTTCACACATTTTTTAAACAAAGTGCCTATTCCCATTGTTGAGAATTTTTGATCTATTTAAAGATCAGTCTTATACATTGAGTGAAGAAACATTTGAATTGTTAAAAGCTGACATCATTTCAGCATGTTCCAGTGTTGAAAGCTACTTTCAAAATAATTGGTGGTCACTTTCTGACATGCAGCAGGCATGTAGAAATACAGATATTGCATCTCTACATATCACAACTACAAATCATGTAGAGTCCTATATTCAAGGATAAAAAAGCACCTAGATATCCATAAAACACTCTCAGCATGTGTAACTAAGCTACTTTTGTTTGATTCAGATCTAAAAAAAAAATCAGCACAACACCACCTTCACTAAATAAATAAACATTATTCAACACATTTGCTTATATGTACAAGAATATACTAACACCATTTGAAACAGAGTAAGTAGGCCATCAGATTTCTAATGCTAGTAATTCTAATTATACCAATCCATATGTGGTTAGCATGGATTCTTGCACTTGTATTTTCTTCACTAAATTTTTATTGCCATGCAGACATATTCTTTCTTTGAGGGATGAAGAATTCAAGGTCATATCATCTATCTCAACTAATGTAATTTACCAACCAAACAAAGACAGCAGAAGGGCAATTTAAAATTGTTAAGGACCTGACAAATGAACTAAGCTGTCTGTATCAGAATATGGGGGAACAACATATTTTAGTAAAACTTGAACAGTTAAAGACATTTAGTTATCATATCAGGGCAAATAAGGAATTTATTACTAATGTGTCCAAGGCCTTGACTGAAACAAATATTAGTTTGAATGGTTAGTGTGTTGATGCAGAGTTTGTTCCAATTACCTCAACTTCTCAGGCCTTGACTGAAACAAATATTAGTATGTGTTATGACATGATTAGGATTTAGTTAGATTTGTTTCGGGAATACGAGGAAAGTTTTAATTAGTTACAGATGATGTAAAGTTTGTTAAAAAAGTAAAACGATATAGGATACACAAACAACAAGACATCTTCCATTAGAAGAGTAAAAATTAAGAAGGAATATCCAGACGGCTAGTGACAGGAGACATTGGACGGTTCCCTTCTTGATGATTAAAAGTGTTTTATATTTTAAACTAGTGTCAACTACATCTATTGATTGTTTGGCATCTCATGGGGATCGCCAAGTTGTTATGGCTCTTCCGCCGTCTCAAATATAAACACTAAGATCAACAGGAGGGGGAGGAGTCGCTGAAGAGTTCGTTTCAATTGCCTCAACTTCTCAAGCCTTGGCTGAAACAAATATTAGTATGAATGGTGAGAGTGTTGCTGAAGAGTTTGTTCCAATTAATCGTGCTCAACCCTTTGTAGTTCACAATAGTGAAAACAGTCTGTCTGGTAGTGATATTGTTGGCTCATCTAAAGTTACAACTGATACATTTACTAATGTAATGTTGAAAAAAGTAAAAACTAAAGGAAGACCTAATAATAAACAACACTTTACAAAAAACAAGATTACAAAGAGAGTTTGTGTGATACACAAACTCAGAGGCGGCCCCCGTCGGAGTCGGATCTCTGTCAGATCCGCCTATTCGCAAGATGTTTCGGATGTTCCTTCAAAGTTTAAAATAATTAACTCTCGCTGGACGACGGAGGATGGCGAGCAGGGTATAAACCTGACTTATCTTGATGTTTCCCCACTAGACTGTAGTTCGGATTTATCGTTGGTCCCTGGCTCAATTACTGCATGCTCCCATCCCCTCCTGTGGAAGGTTTGAAATAGGAAGTAAACTATCTTTAACTCTGAAGAAACAATCGAAACATGTAAAACAAACAGACACATAGCCCGGGAGCGTCGAGATAATCCGTTCAGCATGCTAACTGGTTACAAACTAATAGCCTGATATATACAATATGTCACACGAGAGATTTTAAATAATCTTTCAGCATTGATCTGTAGAGATGTAGATGTACACAAACTAAACTTCTGATTTAGCACTCTTAATATATATCTTATTAATTATAATTATTAATAATTTGGATGTAATTTAGGTAAAATTAAAATAATAAGCTCAGATAATCATTAGAATGAATGCAATATGAAATTTAAAAATAGAAGATTTGTTTTAGCTTATTATAACATTTCAATGTAGATCTAGACATAAACATCCGGAACAATCTATTATAGATATTTTAAACTATCGCAATATTTCTGAATGAACAGTAAAGGTTAAATATCATTTTCAAAAGCCTTTAGTTTTTTTTTATTTAACCGTGACGGACAGACCAACAAACAGTTAAAACGCAAAAAAATATACTTCTTTCATTCTAATGTTGACAATAAAATTTTTTTTTTTTTTTTAATGTGATTTTTAAAAAAGATTAAGAAATTAGTTTAGAATCATGTCATGGCCGGGCTTTACGCTAGTACACGGAAGTCGCTGCTAAAAGTTCATTTAAAAAAAATTATATCAAAGATAAACGACATATCTAATTTAGTGCCCCAGCGGTCAAAATATACATCTTCCGTGCTTTGATCTCTCAACGTTAGCCTTTTAAGGCTTCAAAACTAAACGGGACGGACGGACAGACAGGCCACACAAAACTAATAGCCTCTTTTCCCCTTTCGGGGGCCGCTAAAAAAGGCTAGGTTTCCCTTACAGCTCTGAGTTAGTAAAAAACGTAAAATCTTTAGCAGTACTGCAAAAGAAGTGATAGCTAATGTAAAATGTTCAAGTGCAAAAGATGTGAATGTTTTTGTTGGAAACCATGTTGTATGTTTAGAAAACAAAGGTATTGGTGATGAATGTGCTGAATGTGGAATGGAAGAGGTTTCAAAAGAGAATTGTACAGATGGGAAGTTGATGAACTGGATTGGAAGTATGGTGTGTGATAGGTGGTTCCATGAGTTCTTAAGACTTCATAAGACCTATCTTGAGCATTAAAAGTGTAAAATAATTCTACCTATAATATTTAAATATACTATTGTATCAGTAATATTACCATTCAATAATATGCTATTTACTCACCATATATTAGTTATGTAAACAATTTAATTTGTGTTACAGGTGATTGATAAAAAAGTGCATTATAAGTTTATATATTTAATATTGACTTTATCTGAGTATATGTGTTAACATATTTTAGCTGTAACAATTAAATGTAGTTTTTGTACATGTATTTTATTTTTCTATTATTTTACCATTTTTATTTATCAATTTATTTTCATGCATATTACATTGTTTACATGTCTACTTGTATACTTATATTACTAGCAGTAATAGTTGAACATAAAATTTCTTCTATTATTTGCTTTAATAAATGTATGTCATACATATGACAAAAAAAAAGTCTTTGTTGATTGTGTTGTGCTATTCATGCAAGAGAATTAAAGGTATGCACTTTCTATGTGTCTTACATTATTACAGAATAATACTATTATTAGGCTTAACCACAGATTATGATATCAACCCTTTATGCTTGTAGGATGGTTACTATAACTGAACAGTCTCATTTTCTATTAACTTACAGTAAAAAAATAAATAAAGTTCTTTTTCAGACCTTGTGATCTATAGGGCAGATGATGTAAAGGTCATCTGATTCTGTGAAGGGTATCATGTGGCTAGCACAATGACCAACCGCCTTTACTTTTCCCAACTAATGTCAGGTTCCCATTACTGCAGGGTGGACTCAGAGGCTCCGAAGAATCCCGAAATAAAAATTCCAGTCATCATCAGGATTCAAACCCAACACCCCAGGAAAACAAATGACAAACGTTTTTTTTGGTGGGTGGAGGGGCTGTAAGAGAAATTTTCAAGCATTATATTTTATTGATATAAAAAACTTAATGACATCAAATGAGAGAAATATTTAAATGGTGCTAAGATTGGTTGGATAATGATCATAGGTATAGAACATGCTCAATATATTCTTATTGTGGTAGGCCTATAATCTCTCAAAGATTTCCACTACTTCCACCATAACTTTGCCTTAGATTATAACATCCTGTGTAGGATATATCCTAACCACCTGCCTCCACATTAGTAAGAAGAATAAACTTTGATATCCCTCACATTTATATATGCATAGCATTTTACTATAGGTGTTTACACATGTGGTTACATTTCTCCTCACAGCTACACATGTTATTACTTTGCAACAAACTTTACACCCCCCCCCCGAATTATATTTTTTTCTCTGCCTAGTTTTGATAGTTTTTGTAAAAACTGTAATTGTAAAAATGTATGATATCAAACCAGTTTTATTTTATTTCTCAAAATTATTATATAGCTATTTTCTATTATCGTCCTTTAAATCAATCACTTAAAAAAAAAAAAAGAAAAAAAATCTAATTCTGTAACTGTGAATAGGATTTGACCTAATTTGACCTAAACTAAACACAATCTACTGGAAATAAGGTTTTGACCTAGAACTAATTTGACCCAGTAGACTATGAATAGGGTTTTGACCTTATTTGACCCATCCGGTTGGGAATATGGTTTAGAAGCCTATTCCCAACTCATTTTATACTCAGCAACAATCAAAATTATATAGCCATGATATATATAGTATCAGAGTAGATCTAGATTTACAAATCATTTGTCAAATGCCTTGAAATGGCATGAAACTTGCAGGTAGAAACTTTAGAAAGAATACAGATAAGTCTGAGATCTGAGAACAAGTTGACTGAGTTGTGTTGTGTCAATTAAATGTAGATATAAATGAATATAGATCTACCTTTGCACATTTTAAGTGGATAAAATTACAAGAATCATAAATTAAATGCATCATTAGCTAAGATAGAAGAAGGGGGTCTACCAAAAAAAAAACGAAAACATCTTAACATGGCAAGTTTGAAGTTATTGAAGTTACCCGCAAGACAAGTAGTAAATAAGTTTTGGAATTGATAGAAATCATGATCTAGACATAGAATATATAGATCTATAGCCTAGAGATATTATTTGCTTCATCTTACCAGTTGGTCCTTGAGCTCATCGAGACAATAATAGATCTAGATCTATGTTCAATCGTGGAATTTTAGCTCTGGAGTTTGTCTGCAATACAGAAAGTAGGCTACGCCAAGCAGTGTAATGCTCATTTTAAAGAAGATTAAGAAAACACTTTTATTATTGGATGGGCATCAGGTGAGAGTGATTCGGTGTTTTATTATTAAATAATATTATTATTATTTATTACTAAAAATCAAATGATCTAGAATCTAGATCTAGTTTTATAAGTAAAATGTTTTTGTTTTTTTTTATATTTAATTTTTCATAACAAGTTTCAAATGTTCCTTTTATGATGAAGATAATATCCTTTTTCTAAATTTTTTTTAAAACGGAAAACGATGCTATGAATCAAATTCAAATATAATCTACATTCTAGTCCAAACCTCCCTAAGATCAGTGTGATGGCAAAGAGCAGGTTATGAACCCATGGACCATACATCGAAATATAGTCGCAGATTACATTGATGGGCTAGCAGGGAAAGAAGAACTAGCTGACATGGTTAGGCGCATCAACAAGACTTCCCCATGCAAATCAATGCAGAAAAAAAATTACTACCAATAGCCAACATAGGGCTTTAAGGGCAGTAGCCTATTGGAGGTGAAAAGCTGACTAGTGTTAGTAGCTTCAAATACCTTGGAGCCATTGTCTCAGATGAGGGAACGAAAACGGAACTACAGTCCACAGCAACCCGTTCAAAACTTATAATAATATGGAAAGACAAAAGCTTAGCCCTTGGCACCAAAATCAGACTGATGCGCTCCCTGGTCATGGCCACATGTATACTTGTGAGTCTTGGACGCTGACTACAAGCTAGAGAGGAGGATCCTAGCAACGAAATTGAGATGCTACAGAAGGATCCTAAGGAACAGTACCAGGAAAAAGAAGCAGAGTCAGAGAAAGCGATGGGAGGACAACATAAAGAATGGACGGGTATACCATTAACTGAGGTTTCAACTAAGGCTAAGGACAGAGAGCAATGGAGAAAGACGGTCGACGAATCTAAGGGATAGGTCAAGGTAAATCCTATTACATATGAGATGGAAGCAAATGAGCATTTTCTTGACCACCTTAACATGGCCGGACTAAGGCATAGGAAAATTAAGCAGCCACTTAGGGCCTCCGATTGAATGAGCTTCAAACAGGACTTCTCTTCAATATTATTCTAAAGCAAACTACAGTCACCAAATTGAGCGTAGCTAAGGAAAGTTTTAATTTGTGAAGAAAACCCGAAGAAAAGCTCCCTCTTACCGGCCTGGATGAACGGCGCACACCTCGTATACGTCGTGCTGTCTGGAGGAGGGGGAGACTTGGGGTTAAACTCAACTCAACTTAAGGGGCCAATAGCATGTGGCGTAGCATCCAAGATGCAAAGGGACTCACTGCGCTTGGGCCCATAACTAACAACCAAATGGGGCCAACATAAGCTCTAAGTCTAATGTATGACACCGAAGAAGGAAAAAAAAACTTTTGTAAAAGGTTAATAAAAAAAAGTTTGTCCAATATCCTAAATGTTATATCAAACTTTATATTAACTTCAAAACGACAACCCGTGTTTTCAGCTAGAGTATTTGTACCAGTGTCTTGGACTGCTTTGTGCACATAATACATATGCTACTATCTAAACATTACTTTAGTAGTATGAAATTAATTAATGAATAAGTCAATATTAAGAATGTAGAAGAGCGCACTGATAGAGAGAAACAGAAGGTTTTTGTTGTTGTTGTTGTTGTTTTTTAATACCTATGAATCATAACTCTGCCCTAATCGGGATTCGTACTGGTGACCATTAGAATGAAATGAGGTTTGATTGAGAGACATACGATGTATCCACTAAGCCATACATCCATGTGAGAAGTGACAGAACAACAACTTAAGAAGAAACAGACTTTGAATCAACTTAATCATTTAAACTGGTGACTGACGGCGACAAAATGATTGGGTGTTAAGTTTTGCACATTTTTTATGGCAAATTAAAGTGTACTTTAAAATAAATACAATACATAAATACAATTCTATGAAAATTAAAAATTTGAATTCAATTCTAATAATGAAAAGGGAATGTCAGGATTGCATCCAAACCTTTTAGACATAGATTCTACTATACATTTGGCTACTGCTCGAGCTAGTTGTAAAATTATTTATCAGTTTCAAATCAGAACAGCACAAAACGATATTTTATATCAACCTGCACATTCAATACATCGTATGGTTTTTATAAGCCCATCGATTAAGTCAAGTAAATTCAGTTGGACCTACATCTATTTATACACATACAAGGCCGGGTTTAGACTTCAAAGGTCCAAATATGATTTTCAGATGTTAACGAAGGGTATAACTTGACTTTAAACAATCACTTGCCCAATCACAGCCGATGGGGGTTTTGGGGTTAATCTCCCTTCTTCTATAAAAATAAAAAAAAATGCAAACGAAATCTAGCTCACCACAAAACACCATCTTTATCTTCTTCATGTCTCAAGATTGTTTGCCGTTTCACATTTGCATTATGCTAATTTTAACATCGTTAATGCATAAACACCAATCAATCGCTTAAGCTCTTCTTACCTCCGCCAGGAAATATACACAAACCTCATGACACCCCTTTTTGTCAGGAAGTTGCACCCCCCCCCTATTAGAGATATTATGCATTCCCACTCCGGAGGAGTACCCAAAGTTTGAAAAAGGCTACAATAAAAATACTGATGATGAAAACAGAATATTACTTCACAATTTAAAAAAAAAAGAAAATCCGTTTTTAACTGATTTTATATGAAAGAAGATAATTAAAATTTATTTTAAACTAAAACACTTATGAACACTAATTGAATCATTATAATTTAAATAAAATATTTAATTAATTTTTTTTATATGAGGCCCCCGTAAGGGAAAAAGCCGCTATTAGGTTTGCGCAAAATGTCTGTCTGTCACACTCAGATCTCGAAAACTAGAAGAGAAATTAAAAATATTATTTCACCATGCGATGCGGCTTGAAAAAGTTTAGGTGCAACGGCTAACTTTGGTTTTCTAAAAGCAAACCGTTTAGTTTAAAAAATTAATTATGCAAGCGATTTTTTCATAAAAATACACCAATTCTAAAACAGTTACGTAAATGTTAACAAAGAAAAGACACAGTATTTTTAGCATGAAACATGGGAGCTATTAACTTACAAACTATTCCTATAAAACATTAGTCTATGATTGAAACTGCCAGCATGAACATTGCACGGTATTCTATATGTGGAGAAAATGATAGGAACGTTGGGTGTAAATCTTTCACCGTTCTCAATGTCTCAATACAAAACCAGAGAAGACGAATCATATACACATGGGAGCTTATCCAAAAATCGTATTTGGACATTTGAAGTCTAAATCCGGCCTTGTGTATGTGTATAAATAGATCCAACTGAGATCGATAGGCTAATCCTATAAAAAACATATGATGTATTGAGAGTGCAGTCTGATATCTTGTTGTTGTTGTTTTGTTTTCAAACTATTCAATAATTGAACACCTAGCTCGAGCAGTAGCCTAATGTATAGTAGAGTCTAGGCTTAGAATTTTTGGACGCCATCTTGTCATTCTCTGCCCATTATTAGACTAGCACGTTTAATTCCGTTTTTTTTTTTACAAATTTACTGGTTAAATTTAATTCAATTTCTTACATTCCATAGAATGTAATTTAAGAATATTTTTAAAATACACGATAATTCGCTTTAAATAAATGTGCCAAACCTTTAGTCGGCGTCAATTACCAGTTTATCATGTTGATTCAAAATCCATCTCTTCTTAAGTTGTTGTTCTGTTTATTTTCACATGGATGTGTGGCTTAGTGGTTACATCGTTAGGCTCTCAATCAAATCTTATTCTAGTGGTGACGGGTACGAATCCAGTTTAGGGCAGAGTTAGGTTTCATGGCTATCAGAATTTAAAAAAAAAGTAATAAAAAATGAAATAAAAAAGTTGAAGAATTAAAAAAAAAAAGTTTAAAAAAAAAAAAAAAGTTAAAAAAAAAAAGTTAAAAAAAAAAAAAAAAAAAGTTAAAAAAAAAAAAGTTAAAAAAAAAGAGTTTAAAAATAGTATAACTTACCTCTATATATTGACATCAATAGTTTAATATTACAAATGATTAAAGATAATTAGTATTAAACTTGATAAATAAAAAGTACATATCTCTAACATGCACATATTTAATAACATGCCGTATATACAATCTCACATCCCAATTTGCAAAACACTACACACATGCACACCTAGCCTGCACACACATTACACATGCACACCTAGCCCCGCACACACATTACACATGCACCACACCTAGCACACACATTACACATGCACCACACCTAGCCCGCACACACATTACA
>JADKLZ010005465.1:14448615-14466343 GCA_021533235.1 Biomphalaria straminea | reverse complement strand
ACACATGCACCACACCTAATACACGCACACATGCACCACACCTGGCGCACGAACACATGCACCACACCTAACACACGGACACATGTACATATGCACACGCATATGCACTTATTAATCCAATTAAAATACATAATAATAATTTTATTTGTAAAGCAAGTGTAAACAAACAAAATTTAGGTTAAAGGCGCAATGAGAATATGGCAAACATAAATGAGGAAATAATCTAAAAAAAAGTTTACCATTTCATTGCACATTAGCAGAGTTCTAAAATATCATTGAAAAAAGTAAAGAAATTAGTTCATTTTTATCATTTGTTTTCTGTTTCAATGAAAAGAACGAATCCGATGTATATATTAGCACTTAGTCTTAGTAACAATGATACAAAACTATCTATAAACTTAGAAATCTAAACATTTCTTCTCTGTAACTTTGAAATGAGTTTTGAATGTCATTGAATCACAATACGTCCATGAAAATGTTTCTCTACAGATTTATAAACATGATGTTATAAACCGTGAGATAAAAATTGTACAAAACATCAATTTGTCATATTCATAAAAATACATTATTTAATATGCATTCATAATTTTATTTTTTTATAATATTATTATAAGATTATCTTATATTTTTACACTGGCTTTTTAGTTCTAGTAATGCTTAAAACACTACATTATAATGTGTTATGTTAAGTGAGCCATTCTGGAAGGTCCATATAGGAATCAATGTGATCGTAGAGGCTAATAACCATTGTCCGAAGGTGGTCGATTTAGATTTTCTTTTCGCCGTCTGCGTTTGTCCTCGGCGGCAGATTTTCTTTTGGTCTCAAATGTGTATCCTGCGGCCTCCGTGGGCTGTCTCGTTCCGACGCCGCATGCAGCCATGTGCTTTCTTTTATGTCAGCCAAGGAAAGTTGACGCCTAAGCTGGTCTTTGAAGCGCGTATTCGTGAGGCGCCTCTGTTGACCACCCTTTAGCTCACCAAAAAGGACTGCCTTTTGCATACGTTCATCTCCCATACGGGATACGTGCCCTGCCCAGCGTAACTGTCGGACCATAAGAAGTCCTTCTATACTGTCCATACCGGCGTTCGCAAAGGACATCGCTGTTTGTAGTGCGGTCCTGCCACCGTATGTCCATGATGGAACGCAAGCATCTTTGGTAAAAGCGCTCAAGAAGTCTTAGTTGTTTTCTATATAGAGTCCATGTATCAGAGCCATAAAGATGGTTTGAGAGAACCACCGCCTGGTAGACATTGATTTTTGTAAGCAGGCGGAGCGATTTGTTTCGCCAAACTCTTGTCTGAAGGCGTCCAAACGCGCTACTGGCCCTAACCAAACGGTTTTCAACTTCCCTTGAAGGTGAGGCGTCATTTGACACATAAATTGGCTAATCCCCCCACCCCAAAAAAAAAAAAAGATGTGAATAAATAAATTGCATTAGATGGTGTACGTGAATACATCAAAGAGTTAGGAAACTAAGGCGTCTTTAGTGCTTCAACAAACAAGTGTTTAGAAAACTAAGGCGTCTTTAGTGCTTCAAAAAAACAAGTGTTTAGGAAACTAAAGCGTCTTTAGTGCTTCAACAAACAAGTGTTACTTTTTCTAAGCTTCGGGACATTCTCTATCAGAAAGTAGGACAATACATTTATTGTTTTTTATTTTGCTAATTTCACTTCAAAAGTCATGTTACTACATATGTGGGGATAGATGTAATCAAATTAAAACATGTACAAATGTGAACTAGACATAACAATGAAATAGGTCTGTGGCCTGCTGAATTTATTGATGTTTTTGTGACATATTCTGCTCAATGACTTCTAAGAGTAATGAAGCGAAGAGTTCAGCTGCTCATAAAGTTCCTGAAAAATTTGATTTGCCATGATAACACCGACAGCATCTTCCAACGTTCTGAAAACAAAAAAGCCATCGTGGCCAAACCTCTTCATTATTCGCTTGGTTATTCGTAGTATTTTCTTTTGGCGTCTATCTTCCATTGCATATAACTTTTCTTGCAATTCAAATTCCTCGGCCTCTTTCTCGCTCGCCTCAATTCGAAAATTTTGGCGCGGTCTTAACCCTTGTGAGAAAAGTTCATTTAGAGCTGACTGAATACGTTTTCGCGTTTTAAGACTGCCGTCTGACGCCTTGACCGTAGATATACTGGACACAGAACTGTTCACGTTTGGGTAGATAAATACGCTGTGATTGTAAACCGTATCATGGTGGGCGTCCTCCGTTGGTTTACTTCCTAGCTTCTGTCGCTCAATTAAGTGCAAAGTGATTTCAACATAAGCTTGCACGAAGCGAAGTCTTTCTGCTGGTGAAAGCAACCGAATGGACCATTTGAACAAGCTCCATGCATTCAATATAATCAACAAGAGCAACCAAAACCAGACAAAAATAAAAATTTTCTCACTGAATCTATTGATAGGTAATATACACTGAATAGTATAACGATGAACTATAGCGAACTGCCTTATCTCCATGTCACAAAGAGTCTGCGCTGGAAACCTGGCCGAGAATTGTGGAACACCCCTTAGGTAGTTCTCAAATATTTCAAATCCGTACCACATAAAATCTTCATCAATGAAAACATTTAAACTATAGTGCATAACTAGAGCTACCAGCAAGTATGTGAATTTAATGAATAGCACTAGTCCTGCTAGATAGGTCTTATGTTGCTTGCCGAGCCAAAAGAAACCTATACTGCCAAGAAAATACTTCACGCTGCTACATTTACTGGATCGAGGGATTCCGGTTCGTACCAGCCATAACCTTAAAATTCGAGCCAAATTTTCAATGTCCTCGTGAGAGTCAGCTAGTTCAACTAATTTGACCAGGTTCAGACCAGAAGAGTGGGCGAAAGAATGCCAGATGTAATGTGGTAGCTTGACCAAACAGGCCATAAAGAAGAGGATCCATGGAACCCAGGGGTAGTAAGCAATGCTTTCACTGTAGTGGCCTTCTTGGTTAGGTATTATGTCTTCATCCTAGGGAGTAAAACAAAAGATCAAATCAATTCTTTCTTAGCTAAATCTTTCTTAGAGGACTTTTTTTTTTCAACACGATATCATATGTAAACTTCCTCTGAATTTAAAAACACAATTTGTTATCTGTTGAACAAGAATGTCTCCCATGTTGAACTTAATTAAGAAAGTGGGGCATGGTGGCTTGAGTGGTTAAGCGCTTGGCTTATGGCTTCCAAACATGAAGTACTGGGTTCGAATCCCGGTGAAGACTGAGATTTTGAATTTTGGGATTTTCAGGTTGCCCCCGATCCCACCCAACTATAATGAGTACCTGACTTTGATTTGGGTAATTGGGGGGAAACTAAAAGGCGGTTGGTAGTGTGCTGGCCACATGACACTCTGCTCATTAATCGTTGGATTAAGAAACAGATGACCTTAGTACCATCTGACCTATAGAAGTTAGCTTAACACGGAATCAAGTAAAAAATATCTGTTTAGCTTGAAATGAATCTCTGTTGAACTTAACTCAGAAAAAAATATTAGATGCCTCCTACCTTTGAACTTAACTCAGAAACAAAGAAGAGATGTCTCCAATGTTAATATCAGTTTAGCTTGAAGTTAATCTCTGTTGAACTTAACTCAGAAACAAATAAGAGATGTCTCCTACCTTTGAACTTAACTCAGAAACAAATAAGAGATGCCTCCTACCTCATGAACGTAATAGTTATTCTGTTTCACCCAACACAAGGCTCGAGTGTAGTTACATTGAAATTCTGGCATCTCCGCTGGACACCAACAGGCAATAGGAGTCCCTGCGTACTAACATAAACAAGGAAGTAATTAGAACTATTTCCGCGTCTCGTTTATTTAGGGAAATTCTTGTTGATTGGTATTTTGTGAAAGTTTTTATTGTACAAAGTTTTTATTAACTCCGACTGTCTGGAGTCTTTTACATATTATTTCTCCCACCTCCCATTCTCGGATCAAGTTGAAATCTCGCACATTTTTTTTTCCTTGTTGGTGACGCATGTGAATTAATTGTAAAAATTAAATTCAGTATTCATAGTTTAGTAATTTAGTGTTGTTGTTGTTTTTTAAATTGAATATGTACTAAACTATATGGAAAATAAACCTTGTGGAGAAAATCGGCTAAACCATTTTATTTAACAATAGACTTTAAACTCGTGTATTTTATAAGTACTTGAATAGCCCAAGGCCTTGAGTTTGAGCTTCATGTCGCTGTAAGCATAATGCAGTAGGCAGGAGAAGAAGATGCCAAACAGAGTATGTGCGAGCACTGCCAACACTGATAACCTAAAAGGTGCTGATTGGGTGTCATTGAATTTCACTGTACATTTTGTTTCCTCGTGAAAGTACACAATGAATTTCAGGTTTCTGGGAGGATAATCTATCTTCCTTGTAGTTTGAAAAGGCTACTTTTGCTGCTCACGTTAAAGGCTTTAGTCTTATCAACCAAAGCAATATAAAGGGGTATGTCTCTACTGCAGTAGTCATAGAATCTTTTAGCGCCCCCCACCCCCACGTTTGGAAAAGATTTTGTGCTGTATGTTTGGTCTGTCATTTTAGATCTCAAAAATTGAACAAGGATTGTACAAACATGATTACATCGGCACCTGTGCTCGAAGTGCAATGGCGAAGAGATTTATATGGTACATCGATAGAGGAGATTTATAAGGTACTTAAACAGACACGAATTTTTATGCACGAAAGCCCCAAGCTAAAGTACATACTTTTTATATGTAATAATTACTCAATTCTTCACAATTCCTTTACCTGCACTAAGGTGACAAAACCACCCATGGCTGCTAGAACGATGGCACTCCATAAATAATTAAACTGACTACACAGATCTTCATCGGATCTTCTTGTTAGTCCAGCAAAGGATAAAATATTATTCAACCTGAAAGATCACATTTTAGAGAGACTAATTATCAATAGTACTAAACTGAAAGGCATGAAAAAGTAAGTGCTATAGAGAATAATTATCAATAATACTAAACTAACAAGAATGAACAGTCAAGTCTTATAGAGACTAATTTCATTATTATCGTTTATCTATTACTTCTAACTAGTAGGAGGACTACAGAGCTAGAGGAAGTTTAATTCATAGAGAAATAAATAGTTTTTGTATATGTCATCGTTCTCTTCCTCCATGAAATAAACTTTGTTACACCTTTTTTTTAACTGAGGACGTTCTACAGTAACCTGGGTATACTGGAACGTAAGAATGAGTTCCCAGAAGCCAATTGGTCATTTATTCGTTTCATGTCAGCTACCATAAATGAGCGCCAAACAATGAATACTCCCTTTGCCGTAAATGCATTCATTAAATTGTCTTTCAAAATTAGAGAGCCTGTTTGTGTTGTGTGCAGTCTAACAATCCAAAGACTGGTCTTCCGAATGTATTTATGATTACAATAAATTCTTCTTCATTGTTTGTCCAATTTTATTGAAATGAAAACAAATCTTTATGAAGATCAGTACTTAAACAACGTTACAGTTACAAACAAATCTTAACCTTCTCTACACTTAAATACCAATAAATCGAATGTCTACTTACATGTCTAGAATTGAAATTCATTCATGGCATCATTCTATATCCACATTGATGACGCCAGACCTTTCTTCCTGATTTGAATTGCATTATCCTACGTTGTAATGGCATAATGCTTTCATTTAGGCTAAATTTTAACATTTGAATATTAATTAGTTAAGTAACTTTTGTGTTTAATAAATAAGCCTATTTATAAAATAGAAAACATTATTTGCCTGCTTGTCAGTTAAAGACAACAAATCTCAAACATAAATAAAAGTTTTTTTGAAAGTATATACATTGTATTTTTATTCAATTAACAACATGAGAGTTTCAATAGATAAATATTAAATATTCATTAAAATGTATACACAAAAAAATTTATTACAGACTTAGTAGCCGATGGAGTTCGTGGTATAAAGTTCAAATATTTTATGTTGACATCACCTAACTTTCATAGTTAAAATATCAAGAAAATTCATTTAGTTAAAGCATTTAGAGAAATTGAATAATCACAGTATTTAACTTTAAAATGATTCTTGGAGTCATAATACCTACAGAACTAAAATAACCACAAAACCTAGAGAAGTTTACAGTAAAAAAAAAATTGGAAAACTAAGGGAGTAATCCAATAAATAGACATTTTAATAGCCAGTCACTATAAATGTAAAGAACTCACAATAGCCTTATGATATGTAGAGTATAAAAACGACCCTTAAAATCTTGGCCTTTAATTCTAGATCCCACACCCATCTCTTTACGTATTAAACATTGACACGTATCAGGGATAATATTCAATAGTTAATGGTTACAAATAATTCGATTGACTTGTTTTAAAATCCAATTGATATTTATGGTGGCCGGTCACTTCATCCCCGGTCACTTCATCCCCGGTCACTTAATCCCCGGTCATTTCATCCCCGGTCACTTCATCCCCGGTCACTTAATCCCCGGTCACTTCATCCCCCGGTCATTTCATCCCCCGGTCACTTCATCCCCCGGTCACTTCATCCCCCGGTCATTTCATCCCCTGGTCACTTCATCCCCCGGTCATTTCATCCCCTGATACTTTTCATCATTAAATGAGCAATATTTAATGTATTCATTTTTTATTCAAATGACAAAATTTTAACACGTTAGATTACAAATAAATTGAAATTAAATGCCATTAAAAACTATAAAAATTTAGCATGTGTAAATATAGGCTTAGAGGTAATGTAAAAAAAAGGTGTTTTTGTGTTCATCTACATCAGTCAGATTAATATGCTATCGGCTGTAAGTAGAGAAGACCCATTAGTTTCGATGTCTAAAGTGAATACCAATAAAAAAATTACTTACATATACATGTAGAAAAATATATATATAGAAATAAAGTCCTATTATACAATTTGTAACCTTAATGTTTAAAAGGATATCAAGCAAAGCTTATACAGGCGACATGATATCCCGAGGATGGGTGAAGTCCGCCTTTATTAGAAAAAAATAAAACCTTATTTCAAGGCTAAAAATGACGCTCCAATTTTCAAGAAAGAGCGATTTAAAAATAAAATAAAATGAAACATGGTCGTACTCCCACCACACCTTGGCCTTTGATGATAAGTTATCAGCGGCATGATCATAATTATTGTCATCGCACTTCTATCTCTCAAAAGATTCCTACTACTTGCACAACACCTTGGCCATTGACCATTACGCTATAGCTAAGTACACATCCAGATTTGCAATAAGATTTTTCATTAAGAATACTAATTAGAGGAGGAAACACCATAAACGCATTAGTAACATGTCATAAAATGTCAAAAACATTCCACATAATCATATTTATATATAAAATATTTAATTGGGGATGAAATGACCGGGGGATGAAGTGACCGGGGGATGAAGTGACCAGGGGATGAAGTGACCGGGGATGAAGTGACCGGGGATGAAGTGACCGGGGATGAAATGACCGGGGATGAAGTGACCGGGGATGAAGTGACCGGGGATGAAGTGACCGGGAACCGATATTTATATATAGTCTGTCTCACTTCAATGCACACGTTCCCACGATGGTCTAGTATCGATCGAATTTGAATTTGATAAGCACATCGATCAGAATGTTAATAACTGTAAACACTATGAATGATACTTGCAGTGAAACTTTGATCTCATACCCAACTTTCTCATCGACACTAGACAAGTTTGTTATTTAAGCATTAAGTGTTATCTAAGTATTAAGTTTGTTATTTAAGTATTATATTTGTTATTTAAGTATTAAGTTTGTTATTTAAGTATTAGTGTGTTATTTAAGTATTAAGTTTGTTATTTAAGTATTAAGTGTGTTGTTTAAGTATTAAGTTTGTAATTTGAGTATTAAGTTTGTTATTTAAGTATTAAATTTGTTATATAAGTATTAAATGTGTTATTTAAGTATTAAGTGTGTTATTTAAGTATTAAATTTGTTATTTAAGTATTAAGTTTGTTATTTAAGTATTAAGTTTGTTATTTAAGTATAAGGCCTAAGTTTGTTATTTAAGTAGGCCTATTTAATTTGTTATTTAAGTATTAAGTTTGTTATTTATTTAAGTATTAAATGTGTTATTTAAGTATTAAGTTTGTTATTTAAGTATCAAATTTGTTATTTAAGTATTAAGTTTGTTATTTAAGTATTAAATTTGTTATTTAAGTATTAAGTGTGTTATTTAAGTATTAGTGTGTTATTTAAGTATTAAATTTTTATAAATGTTTTATTTAGCCTAAGTATTAAATTTGTTATTTAAGCATTAATTGTGTTATTTGAGTATTAGTGTGTTATTTAAGTATTAAGTGTGTTTTTCAGTATTAGTGTGTTATTTAAGTATTAGTGTGCTATATGTCATGGCAAGTTTTTTTTTATAATGTAGATGTATAGGCCTACTTATACCAGGAATCTCGCTAGAGAGCTTAATCTGTATAAAAATGTTGTTCAGAGTGACAGAGTCTAATATTATTCGTATAAAACAAGTCTTTTAAAAACCTTCAATAGCAGTGATTTATAATTCCTAGCTTGGTAACATTAGATTCTATTAGTTGAGAGGCGTGATTCACCCCTGGTAACACAAAGTAGTTTCTCACGTTGCTCAGAGTTTTGTTTGTTGAACTCACTCCCCCTCCTTCCCTTTCCATTGGACATGTTTGAAGCTAATTCTATTCTAGCCTAAACCTCCCTCAGTACGACGGGAGATGGCGGTGGGCAGGTTTCGAACCCAGCATCATTGAGACAATTGAATGACAGTATAGAGCGCATGCTACACTGCCAACTTCTGTAGGAATCTTATCTTAAAGATCTCTTAAACATTTCTATTTCAATAAGTCTTGTTCTAACATATGTCAGTTTTTAAAACATCAAGCTAAAATAACAAATATTGATATGTTATGAGCGTAAATAACTGATGAACAATACACATCGGCTCTTTATGATCATTTATTCAACACAACAAGATATTTCCATTTAACTTGTGAATGGAATAAAAGATGAAGATACTTACGAAATCGGTGTAAGATCACATTTCACCTACCAAAGTTTGACAACATTTTCTAGTCATAAACGCCATTTTAATCCAGCCCAAAGATTGCAACATTAGTTCGCCTGGTTTAGTGCAACGATTGACATATTTCTTTGACTTATTTCTAGTGAATACTTCTAGGACTCCCACCTTCTTCTCCCACGGCATACTGTTACCTACTTTTAGTGGCTGACAACTGATGCGGAACCGATAAGTTGCTGACACTCCCGTTAAAGAAGCGTGATAGAACACTTGCTAGAAGCAAACTCAATTATTATTATTATTAAATATACTAATAACGCGGTCTAGATTATTTAAAATGTTATTCATTTAAACAAGATTACTAAGACAGTTTGTGTGGAAACACAAACTCAAAATCGGCCCCCGAAGTGGTCCACCCACGCATGTAAAAAAGGCAGCTTTCAATATTTTCAGAAAGATTATCAAAATGAAATTCTATCAAAGCTAAATGGCAGAGAATAATGGAGAAAGAAGGTTGACAGATCTTGTGTGGTGCCACAACGGTCCAGAAGACCTAGGGATAGGTGAAGGTGAAGTTGATGTAAACCTGACCTAATTGATGTCATATAATTTTTATCTGATTGATCTTTTGTAAAGTGTTTATTTCTTATTCAAAGTGTCAATAAATAAATAAAAAATCCCCTCATTTGGGTGTACTAGTTATCTCTATTTACTTTGGTTCATGCAGTTCATAGAAAACTACTTATTAATTGTTGTTTAAATTATGTTTCACTTATAGACAAATTAAATAGATAGTTTCTCTTTAAAAAATAAAGTAAACATATTTTTTTTTTGTAAAATGTAGTAGTTTAGTGACAGATCTTACTTAACTTAGCAATACATTTGTAAAAAAAAAAAAAAAAAAAAAAAAAAAAAACGGTATTTGACAAAAAAAAATCTAAAACGGTTTGCATAAATATATTTTAAAATATGGTAAATAGACATCTCCTTTGGTGAGCGCCTCCCGTGTTTGTTACTATAGTTGTGAATAGTGAATATTTGTAAATGTAAAAATGGTGTATTTTTATGAAAAAATTCTTGTATAGATTTTTAAAATTATATTATTCGCTTTCAAAAAAGAAAAAAAAAAGTAGCTGTTGCATCAAAACTTTGAAAGATGTAAAATATTATAGCCTAATGTCGGATTTTCAATATCTTTTCTAGTTAACAAGATCTAAACGGGACGGACGGACGGACAAACCACGCAAAACTAATAGCGTCTATTTCCCTCTCGGGGCATTCAAAAATAGGGAAAATTGGGTCAAGAAAAAGTGCAGCGAAACTTTAAAACCATTGTTAGGGTTAGTGCCTTCCCTCATTGAGTTCAGCTTTTAACTTTCCATTGTTAGGGTTAGTGTCTTCCCTCATTGAGTTCCGCTTTTAACTTTCCATTGTTAGGGTTAGTGTCTTCCCTCATTGAGTTCCATTTTTAGCTACCTATTGCTTTTGGTTGAGCATGCATTGGAAAGCTCTCTCCGAGTGCCGGGGTTTCACAAGATGCATTCTGTATTCAAAATAATGTAAACATTACATTAAAAAAAGAAAAATATTAAAAATACTTGTTTTTAAAAGACCAAACGACGTTTATACAAGGTCTGAAATGGGAACTTTATTTACTTATAGATCATACATTTCTAGGAAAATCGTTTTTGAGATTCGTGTCCGGGTTCCCCCATGAAGTTGTGACTTGAATAGAGGTATTGTAATAAAAGCATCGAGTAAATTAAGCTCCAAATACAATACATCTGCCAGCAAGGATGTTCACAATCCCTACTACATTGCTGATGGGCATGTTGCCGAAATAAACCGGAAGTTGGAGGTAATTTACTTTAAGCCCCTCTATTGAAGCAGATGCCTAGACGCCTGGAGGAAGCTGGTTGGTGCCCCAGGCAGAGATAAAATGAGTATAAGTTGATATTGTGTCACTCGATTGACGTGAGTTTATAGTCAATTTTTTATTTTCTTTTTTTAGTTTACTGTCTAAATTGTGTGAACATAAAGTATGAATTTTTTTTTAAATATTACTTGTCTCAGATTCTGTGTAGAAAACTAGTTAAAAACAGCAGTTAATGATTTATATTGAAAACTAACAAATATTTAAAGTCCTTTTTCTTTGTAGTCATCTTATGTTAAGGAAATAAACTACCATATTGTAGTCTTCTTTACTTACTTTGTGTAAAGCTGTAACAAGTGCATTAGAATTGTATGTTTGAGTTAGAATTGTACTAACCTTTACTAAACATTTTTTGTTTACAATTGGATGAACAGAAATAAAAGATACAAAGATGGATAAATGTTCCATTATTTATTGACTATATACAATTATTGTTTCAAATACATCAAACAATGAGAAACACTTGGATTGATTTATTTTCACTCCTAATGCCAGTTCAACAAAGTCTTTAGGTCAAACCACTTTCACTCTCAAATACTTGCATTGACAAAGCAAAAAACTCAAACAACATATCTTCTAAATAAAGGGTTACAAAACTTAGTTATGAGTTGATGTAATCTTCATACAATATCAACTATACAATGGTTAACAACATTAGACTAATTTACCATCTTCTAATCACAATGCATCTAAATGTTCATGTTTATGTGTTCAAGTGGATCAATGAGAATGTAGGTAACACTCTGTCAGTCCAAATGAACATTGTTTTTGTCTTCTTACTTATGGCAACAACTACCATAAGTTTTTTTTTTTTTATTTATAGCTGTTTTATTATACCAATGAAACCAAAAACTTCTTTTGCTCTTCTGATGAAGTACATATTTAGTTTAGATCAGCTTTTATCTTTCATAATATATTTAAGAGACAATGAAACAACTTTAGTGCTCCTGAAACAAAGATTACTTTAACTTTTCTGTGGCCTCATTTTTAAACTAAAAGATAACAAAAATAATTCTTACGAAATATCGGTAATGCCTTAGTGAAAAGCAGTATAGTTATGTGTCAATATATTTTTTTACCAAGTATGTTAAATGAGACATTGGGATAAGACAGACCCTGATATCTCACTGACATTTTCAGAGATTGTACAACAGTTGCATGTACAACATTAGCATGTCCTCATCTCTGACAAAATTGTTAATGCCAATAACCATTTTAATATTTAAAAAAAAATCTAATTAAAAATTATATGCCAATAAAGAAAAAAATAAATATGGCTCTAGCAATTTAAAAACAAAAAAAGTGAAATTATTACACTATTCTCTTGTTTTTGAAACAAATATATAGGCCTACCACAATAAGTCAAATTAAATTATGATACAGCAGATGAGTACAAATGTATTACTTTATCTCAAAATAAGAAGGCTTGTTTGAACACTAAACCACCCCAGTCAATGACTAGCTCTGTAGAACAGACTTCAAAAGTAAAAAAGGATTATTCTATGATTGAACAGTACAGCACATGTGCATTGATGTACACTTGATAGTTTCAATTGAAATGTGAAGATGTTCTTATCACAAGCCCAGAGATTTCCTAACTGTTACTTTGGCAATTTCTTCAAACCCCTTTCTGTCATCTCTCCAGGTCTTAGCAGCATCAACATTGGCAGCACTCTCATCATTAGGCTCTGAAGAAAACAAATTTACAGCAAAACTATGAAACATTTATTTCAAATATTACATCTAGTTTATTTTGTACACTAAAAATGTGGAGAGAGAAAAATACAACTACAACAAAAAGTTTGAGAGTTTCTAGCACTGATGCAAAGAAAAACTAAATAGCCCAATAATAAGGTTGACAGATAAAATAAGAAACTCATGCAAAACAAATCTGATTCAGGTCCAACCTCTGCAAGCTCCATAGCCACCTTTATGTACAAGAATGAATGAGAGTTTTAATCTTAAAACAAAAAGAGAGGAACTACACAGCTTCACCATTAGTTATAGTTGCAGGATAACTTCAATTACAGGTCATTAAATGAAAGAGTAGTTTTTGAACATATTCATGTTTGTAAGAAGATAAAATTAAATCAAGGTTTTCAGGAGATTATCCTTGTGTTAACACAATTTGATGTACTAAAATATATCAAATAAAATGCAGTGATGGAACCAGACTACAAAAATTTTAGGAAATTTCCTACACCTGCATTTCTTAACTGGTACGTCATGGTGACTTAAATAGGAAGTTGCTGAATTTTAAAAATTACTTAATTTTTTTATACATATTAATTACACGTACACTTAATTACTTTAATAGATAATTAATTAACAACTATGGAGAATTAATGTGTTTGAAAATAAAACATTCTTGAGTTTTCAAATGCTTCACAAGTATGAGATACACTTCTGTTTGTTTCACTTGTCACTGCACATAAATACAAATGAACTTTCCTCTGGATCCACTCAAAATTCTTTAGAAAGCAACTGTGAGAAAGCTGATAAATCTCTGCTGAGTTCTAAGCAAGAACAACCAGACAAGCAGCAATGCTTTAGAGGGACAGAATTGCTTATTGAGTGTGACTCACTTTAATGCAAAGATACAAGTTGTTAGCAAGAAGTGGATCTCCAGGTATATGGCACTGCCACACTGGACTTTCAAAGCATTAGTGATTAGTATTTAGATATAGAATAATCTATATATATATATATATTATAGTAATCACTATTAGATAGCTATACATCTACATTATCTACTAATCTAGGTGCTAATCCATAAATTTTGTTTTGCTTTTAAAAGATTTGGATGGTAACATGTGTTTTTCAGTAAAATCAATATCTATAAATCTATCAATAGATGATGATTTCTTGGTTTACTCTAGATCTAGACTTAAGAGACAGTTTTAGTCTTACTAGATCTAGATCTATTAATCTGTACCTAGATCTATTTACAGATCCAATACTCTATACTCTATAGTGACTATATATGTCTATAGACTATGATCTAGTATAGTACCAGATCTATAGATCTAAATGTGTAGACCACTTCTAATATCTAGGAAGCATAACATCAAATGACACATTGTTTTCAAGGGAGGTTGATAAACATCTAGTCCGGGTTAGTAGAGCTTTTGGACACCTCAAGGTGAGAATTTGGAGAAATAAATAGCATTGCCTGCAGTCCTTCTTTTAACACTTCTATATGGATCTGAGACATGGGTATTATACAGAAAGCAACTAAGACTACTTGAACGCTTTCACCAAAAATGCTTGCGCTCCATCAAGAACATAGGGTGGCAAAATCGCCCAACAAATAGCGATGTCCTTGCAAACACTGGTATGGACAGTATAGAGGGACTTCTTATGGTCCAATGGGCTGGGCGGGGCATGTATCCCATATGGGTGACAAACATATGTCAAAAGCAGTCTTTTTGTGAGCTGAAAGGGTTTTGGAGCTAAGAGATTAGGCGAGATTAGGTAAGGTGCCCCACGGAAATGCTTTAAAGACCAGCTAAGGAGCCGAATTGCTTTAACTGACATAGAACTCTTGTTGAATGTGGCTTCAGAAGGAGACAGCCACAGGTCACTTACAAAGGCAGAGGGGTACACATTTGAGACCAAAAGAAAATCCGCTGCAGAGGGGAGATGTAGAGGGCAATAAGAAAAACTAAATCGACCATCGGCAGAAAATGATTATGCCTGTGCTGGATGTGGCAAAATATGTAAGTCACATCTTGAGCTGTGTAGCCACAGGAACTACTGCATTCCTCATTACTCTTCAAACTAGAAGACAAGCCTTATTATTATTATAGACGTAGACATTAGATCTCTTGATCAAATCCCAAATTCCTATTGTCTGTCTTCCAGTCTCATTTGGTTTCAACTAAGTGAAAAACTTGGATTCAAACCCAAGCCAGGAGAAAACATAGCTGGGTAAGTTAGAACGGTTCATAGTAGACACTACATCACACAGGTGGGATGCATTTTATTACACAGACTGATGGACTGATTAAAACATTGAATGGATTCACATTTATACAAAAAATTTGGTTTAGGATTAGATCTAGTCTCTGCAGATATACATTGAACATTGCTATTTGAATTGTCAACAAGCCATGACCTGGCCAAATTTGTGCCATAGTATTTTAAAACTATAAACCAAACCAAAGCATGAAAAAAGTCAAAATAGTTCTCACCAGCCAACATGCTAACAACTGACAATAAAATTTTCTCTACACTTTGCACTGGACTCCACCTTTCCGCACTTGTTTCATAGCCCATTGGGTCATCGCCAGGTGCATGAAGTATGGAAATACAAACTCTACCATCTGGATAAACTGAAATTAAAGTGTTCATATTTTTACAAAATGTTTATTCTTTTATAAGCAGGTAACATGGTTGAAAAGAAAAGATCCCTTCTAAATAAAATGTATGTTAATTTTTTTAAAATTGCTTTTTCATGCTTTGCATCCGCAGTGCACTCTGGCCCAATTTCCTTTCTAAAAATGTGGGTATATCTTGGAAAAGGTTTAGGGTCTAGCCAAGTGTTTATGACACTCAGTCATATGTTACACTCAGTTTAAATATATTATTATTTTATTCTACATTGACAATAAAAAAAATCATATTTTCTTTTATCATTAATGGAGTAGGTCAATAAGAATTTAGTCATATATTCATCTAGATTCGGATGGGGTCAATAGCATGTGCAAATCAAAGAAAAACATTCCCTAAGCCCAACATTTTGTTAAAATAATTGAAAGATATATAGGTTTAGGGTTCATGAGCCTTGATGTGTGACATTTCTTTAAGGAAATATATTAATTTAGATTTCAAAATTATACTTCATTAGTAGTTGGTGAGGAATTACAGTTTATATATATATATATACAGTGGGCTGAGGGGTTTGCACTGGGGGTGCCTCCTCACGTGGCTAGTGAGACCTATGTGAGCCTGGAATGTATGGCTGCACACTGGGCAGGTTATTCCAGCTGGAGCTAGTGTCATTGGCCTTGCTTTTCTTCTGCCAGTGCTGTTCTCTTTTCCTCAGAAATCTGTGTGCCAGTTTTCACAACACCATGAAAATCTGTCATGTGCTTGTCTCCCAGGTGGCTGGGTTTATACTGAAAACTATCAGAGAAGCCTTGAGAGTGTCTCTAAAGTGTTTTCTTTATCCACCTTGTGAGCACTTTGCTTCCCTTAATTGGCCATAAAGGAGTTGTTTAGGGAAGGGGCGGTCTTCCATTTTGCAGATGTGTCCTGCCAGATAGCAGCTGGGATTGCATCAGGATATTGTGGATGCATTGCAGGCCCGCTCTTTAAAGGACAATGGGTATTTTTTCTTGCCATTTGACATTCAGTATTTTTCTTAAACATGTCATGTGGACGTGGTTCAGTTTTTTAAAATGTTTTCTGTACACTGTCCATGTTTCTGAGGCATAGAGTAATGTCGGGAGGATGACAACTCCATAGACCCTAGCTTTGTAATCTTGGTGATACCTTGTCTGTTCCAGACATTTTTAGGCAGCCTGCCATAGACTACATTGTTGCGACAGTCAATGTGTCATAAATAAATGTTTAGAAGAGCTTGATATCAAAGAAATGACTGGTCAGTCAACTTGCAGAGATAAAGAAGCCTTGTTTAAACATTTTTCCGCACATAAAGAGAGTTCGAATTTTCAGTTTATCAAATAAGCATATATAGATATGGTGTCTAATTTTCAGTTAATCAAAAAAGCATATAGTTTCAAGATTCAAAAGTAATAACTAAATAGCATTGAACTAAATAGCTTTGTTTGTAAAAATATCAAAAAATCTAAAAGTCTTTTTCACTATCATTAGTTAGCAATACATTTAAAGATGTAAATAAATGGAAGAGCAGGAAATCTTTTAAAATATGAAATAGAATTTGTAGTTATTGCCATATTCTTTTCATATTTTTAGCTCATTAAAGTTTTACACATTTTAATGTTTTAGTAAACCGTGGCATGTTATTTTATATGTGCAACAAAGTATTGAAATAAAATATTATTTATAATAATTTACTGAATAAATCCACTGCATTTTGACACATATTGCATGCTTGCGGCTTGTGTAGTTTTTTGTTATGAACTTTTGAAAATGCACATTTTTTGTTTTATTTTTTTCTTTGTTTTTAAGTATGCTAAAAATGATAAAATGCAACATGAATGTTGCATTTTATCATTTGCATCAGGATAGCAGGATAACATAAGTAAATGAAATCAAAACACTAGATGAAAATTTTGAAAAACATTAAGTGTTTTCAGTAAGTTTCATCTCTGGAAGTCTAATAGTTTTCTTTAAATGTTTATTAAAATGTCAATTTGGAAGGCAAAAAATAATTATTTTTTTAAATGTTTTAAAGATGTGTAATTTTCTAAGTGTTTGGGCTATATGCATAAATTTGGTATCCTTGGTCTAAGAACCATGATTTCTATCCAAATTAATTAAAAAATAAGCTATGTGACCATTTTGAAAAATCATTGAGTACCTAATAAAAGTGTAATTTCTCATATCCATAAAGTTATTTTTACATCTTTTCTCATCTCACAATTCAGTAACAATAAAATTATCATGAATCACTTACATACAGATTATATTTTATTTATTTAGATAAGAAAAGTATTGCTAAATACTTTTAAACTAAAATTAATAAAAAATGAGAAAAATCCTTAAATAAGCATAAATGAAGCATAAAAAAGAGAATATATATATATATATATATATATATATATATATATATATATATAT
>JADKLZ010005465.1:14430511-14448515 GCA_021533235.1 Biomphalaria straminea | reverse complement strand
AATGTATCATATATTAAGTAACAGTACAGAGTAGCAAAAGGTAAAGATATTTATTTTGAAGATTTCAGGACCTTCAGAGTGAAGATGTACTACACATTAAGTTAGGAGAGAATTTACTTTACAAAGGAAACAGTAATTCCAGGCAATGCAACATGTTTTACAAACAAGCACAATCCAAGGAAAAGACACTATAATAATAGCTAATCAAATTAAGAAATAATCACAACTTACTATTTGGATGAAATATATCACAGCTAAACTTCATTTTAGGAGGACTTAAAGGATAATCAGGTGGAAATGTTAATCGTGCTGGAAATACTCCCCCTTCAAAGCATGTGTCCTGTGGTCCCCTAGTAAACCAGCAAATATATTAAATACTTCTATTTCTGCATTTAAAATAAGTGTTCTTATATTTTACTAAAACTGCTTTCTTTTAAATAATACCTAAAAATGATTGGTATACTTACATAATCAAAGCTTCCCATTCAAAAAAATTTTCTTCATCAACTGGACCAGCAATAATGCCTTCAGGTGGATTCAATGTTAATTCTGAGGAGAAAAAAAACTTACATCATCATTTACAGTAATAACATTAATCAAAAGTAAGAGAAATTTTAATCTTCGAAATGCCCAATAAAAATAACAAACAGATAACAAACTGATTTTCAATACTTAAAGACATTTTTCCCTTGGTCAGCCTTTCAGTTAAGACAGCGAGGTAAACCAAACCTTTCAGGGGGGGAACCCAGAAATGAAGGGGCAGAAAGTTGAAACATCAGTAAAATATATAACCCTGCTGACAGTAGACTGGATATGTCAGTTTAGTCATCTAGTATAACATTATACAGAAGTATATATATATAACCCCCTTATAATTGTACATCTGATCAAAATGTGTTATTTCATTGCTAATGATAACCCAATTTCGATCATAATCCTGCAGATGTGTTATATACTAAATATTCTCACCACCTCCCACATCAAACATGAATTGATTATCTATTTTTTCTGCTGTTTTTTTTTTTAACATTGAATTTTATTCTATATATTGTATCACAGTTTTTGTCATGTAAATAAAAATAAATATTTTAAATATTGTTGATTTCATAATTTTTTATAATAATTAAATAAGATCAAAGGATGAAATGACAAGGGGATGAAATAACTGCAGATGAAATGACTGGAAACTGACAGTTTATGAAGACAGAATAAAGAATATCAATCTCCTTTTAAGACTTATTAACGTAAGAAGGAAATATGCTAAATATCTAATCTCTAATGTTTCAAGTGGTCGAGCTGCTGTGTACGCTAGCATGTGATTAAAGTGTTCTTCTTTAGATATTATATATATGACAAATAATCTAGATCTAAATTAAAATATAGAGACCTAGACTTTGATTTGTTTTACTGTTACTTTTGGAAACAGAAACAAAGTAGATGGATGGTAATGTGGTATGCACTCTGGACTGTCACTTTGATGTTCTTAGGTTCAAACCACTGGCAATGCCTCCCTGCTAGAGGTTTGGGCTAAGCAAGAGGAAGATATAAATTAAATATTAATAATCATCAATTCTGAAGGAACATACAAAACAGTTGAAGTCTATCAGCTCTATGTCTGTTAGGCGCTTCTGCCCTGTGCCTTATGCAGAGGTAACTTTCAAATAATGAAATCAAATAACATGGGGGTGAAAGGCCAACTATATATAATTTAGTCAACGCTGATAGTGAATGTGGAATTAGAAGTTAAATAATTACGAAAGAAACTGTCAAATGTCATTAAACTAAATCTCTACTTTCCTAAAAACTTGCCTCTCCCTATAAAGCTGTCCAAAGTAGTTTGTTTACATTTTGCTATTCTTCCTAAAATGAAAAATCCTAGCCTTCTTTTCTATGTCAATTGTCATGTCATGGAATCTAAAGCAAAACTTTTCCTTTCCTAGATTCAAATTCCTAATATGGTATTTAGCCTAGGCTAATGTGCCATAAAACATAATAATTACAAATTTACTAAGCCAAGCTTAGCTGGCTTAGAATCTAGAAATCTAGATCTAGACTAGTACTTACGACTTACGTTTATACTCTGCCATTAATCTCTTCAAAGCAGAGCCTGCCATCTCGGCATAATAATAAATAGAGTATAGAGGGTCTAGAATCTATATAACACAGTGTCAGTAGAATAGTGTAAGTCACTGTAAGTACACTCAACACTTTAACTGTAAGTAGTGTAACACTGTAAGTGTAAGTCAGTGTAAGTGTAAGTAAGTTAGTAAGTAGAGTCAGAGACGACAGAGACTGAGAGATAATCTCAGACTCACAACTCAGATATTTATTTCAGATAATGATATAGATCTAGATAATGAGTCTAGATCCCAATTTAAAAAAAAACAAATGACACGTAATCTGTTTGTGAAAATAGAACTATAATATAACTAGATCTAGTATAACAACACAGATGGTTCACACTGCCACAGCACAGCGACTACAGCTCTATTATTTTGACTATAGTTATCGAACCTAGCCAGATCGTTTCGTCACTGGCAAGAAAGATAACTCCTGATTTTAGTTTGTATCATAGACTATATATTACAAGTAGATCTAGATCTACGAAACAAACGCAATGAGATCTAATCAAGATAATCTAGGTCTACATGAAAAAAATAGATTACTGTATGGAAAAAATAGTTTAATAAGTTATAATATGCGATGAAACGAAACCTAATTAAAAATGTATATTAAAGTTGTTGCAAATTCATATAAATGTTCCTTCTTCTTTAGTAGGTAAGTATAATATATACGGGAGCACGTTATCCTGCCTCAACGTGGCGCTCCTGTGGAAACGGCTCACTAGAGGAAGTGGCTAGGCGAAAGGGTAACAAATATGATTCCCGTGGGAGTGCCCATGGGCGGACGAGAGTCTTGCCCCTTCACGGTGAGGATTTGTAAGAAAGCTCCCACAAACCAGTCACAAATCCATGCGCTGTTCCTCAAGGGACCGTCTCATCAATGGCGGATTCCGCACAGTTAGCTTGGTACAACGAAGATAGATGGTGGAGGCCACCGAGTGGTATTGGAAACAGCAATGCTCTATAAGCATTGACTCATGTCGCTCCCAGACAGGCCTGTGGTCCGCAGGTTGTTTTTTTTTTTTTACTGTTTGTGTTTGTTCTCGGACGGATGCAGACAGGTTTTTTTTCAAACTTAGAGCTCGAAGAGCCTTCGGCTCAGCTCTTAGACTGTTTACACGGTAAGTATATGCCTACCTTTAGAGCCTGGAGTCGGTTAGTATACTTCGGGCGGTTGTTTGAATCAGCCATAAAAAGATTTAGCACTGATTCATGGAACTGATTAACATGCATAACTAGCAGGGGCGGACTGGTTGTCGAAATTTATCGATATGCATACAATGAACTCTAAATCTTTATATAAACAACGGCCTTATTTTGCTTTTTAGTCGCTAAATGTGTAGGCCCTAAAAGGATGAAGTCTACTTGTAGCACTAACTAGGTATGTAGGCTATCACATTATTTCTGAAAATGTGTTAAATTAAAACAGTATTACACTGAGTCTGTGAAAGTGTGTGTGTGTGTTTTTTTTAACACATCGCTCAGACTCTGAAGGCCCTTTTATAAGGTTTTAAAACCTTTAACAATTTGATGCGTGCCATAAAGTGGCATCCTTGCGGCCCTTTCGTGCCCCTACCAGCCCATTTGTGAACCGGCCCACCGGGCATTTGCCCGAATGCCCGTATAGCCAGTCCGCCCCTGAATAACTAGACAGACACGTGTGAAGTGTTGACAAGGAACCATTACAAAACAGAACTCTATTGTTCAGGCGGGCTGGCAGAGCGAACCCGGAGCAATTCCAGCTACTATACTGCCTCAGCGTGGCGCTCCGGTGGAAACGTCCATAGATGGAAAAGGATAGGCGAAATGTACATTGCACGTGGTAGGGATGCAACTACAGGCTCGCCAAACCGTCCAAAATTCCCATCGATTCGTTCCCTAACGGGGGCCATACGCATAGTGATGCGCCCTCGCACGGGTTCGATGGGACAGCATATGTATAAGAAGGGTCCCCACGCGGCTTGGCATTCGGCCTCGCAGGAGAGGAGGAACTCGTGCTTGTTGTGTGCATCCACACCGGGTGTGACACATGAACACTTCGGATAAGGCGGGACTTCTGAGAGGGAGGTTGGCGAAGAACCGGCCTCTCATCCTGGCCACGGGTAAAATCTTCCCTTGGTCAAAGGGACATATAAAAGAGAGCCAGCTCTTGCTCTCGTCCCAAATGGACATCAGTAATCGGCAGAGTGAACTCTTGTGCGATAAGCTAGACTAGAGTTTAATTATAGAGCCTTCGGCTCAACTATTCACATTGGGAGCACCTTAAGAATCCTGAAATTCAAAATCCCAGTCTTTACTGGGATTCGAACCCGAGACTCCTCACTTTGGAAACCAAGCGCTATATACATCACTTCAGGGAAATGAAATAAAAAAGTTTAATAAGTTTTAATTTTGCGAGGTAGCCTAATAAACCATGCAGTGGCGCCTACGGTTATTTAACATGGGATTGGGCAAGGGCGTAGCCTAGGGGGGGGGGCAGGGGTTCACCCCACACATTTTACACACTATAATATGTGTGTGTGTGTACAGAAGAAAATATAAATTTAAAAAATTAGCCTACTTCACCCCAATCCCGAAAAAAATGTCATGACTACGCTCATGACTTGATCTATATAACGATTGGGGTTCCGTTTTGACTTGGAAAAAAATGTTAGATCGAGACTTAGATTCTAGACTAGATTAAGTTTTCGCCCACTCTTTTTAAAAGCTCCCATAAGTCAGGTGGATCTAGATATTAGAGCTATAGTATAAGTAAGTTATTCATTTCTCTTTTTCACAACTATTCCCCAGACTATATTATTATATTAGAACTAGACTTAGATTATATTATTAGATCAGTGGGCCTTAAAGTTCCATGAACAGTAGTATATTATTAACACAGACACTACAGAAGACATGTCACAGTCATATAGACCTATATATCGATCTAGTTCTTTTTGTTCTTTCTAGATCTAGACTATCTAGACATGCCATGTCAATTTTTTTTTTATTTTATTCGAGACCCTATTTATTAAGAGACTTGAGATGTAGGCTTGATAGTATACGAAAAAAAAGGTCTAAATCTAGATCTTCGAAAACTGCAGAGAAGTCAGATGTCCAAGGAGCCTATAACGAGAAGAAAATAGCGAGCACACTGCGTTGGTGGAAAATACCGGATGGGCGCGGCTGAAATTATCGATCGACTTGGGCCGTGTTAAATATGTTTGGTTTTTCTTTACAAGATTTAAGTTTTTTTCACAGTTCAAACGTATTCTAATGCTACTATAATTGAAAAAGTACAAAAATATAAAAATGAAGATGGCCTTATGTCCCAAACGTCTATCGCCTATACTGCAGTCTGTGCAGTCCCACATCGTTTTCTGTATTCAGTGTGTTTTCTAATGTTACGAAGGCATAACTATCTTTACACTTTATGTATTATTTAATTATTATATAATAATAGTATTTTTTTTCCTTGATATTTAATAAGTTATCTGCTAATCAGTTTCGCGTGGATGCATGTAGGGGTTTCTAGATAGTCAAGTGGAATAGTAGATGGTAACAGAGAAAATAAAAAAAGAGTTAATCCTTGGGTTAAAAGGGGGGTCCCTAATTTTCTTCTTCTGTGTTCTTATATAGGCCTATAATATGTTGGAGGTGGTTTCCAAATCAAACAGTTTTTCGTCCATAATGGTTTTTGGGGGCATCACCTTGTTCGAGCCTCTGGATAAAGAATGAAGATTTGGATGGCATGGTTTGCGTTCTCATGTGCATGGACACATTTTGCTAGATCCAATTTTCACACTCCACTTGGGCATGTGATAGAACTAATTAACATTGTCTCATTCTGTTATTTTCTGTTCAGAGGCGAATTATTATTATTATAATTATTTATGTCTTTCCTCATAGCTTGTAATAAGCATATTTTTTTTTAGCTTTTCCGTAACAGGCGGTGCGTATATTTGAATTACCGGTACGAAGGAAATGAAAAGACACATAATATATGGCTTAAAAGTCCAGGACAAATCATTGCAAGCATTTCCTTTATGTACCGTAGCCGTACGTATGTTGTGCATATAGAATCTAGATGAAAACAAATTTAGAGTGTCTTTAAATTATTTTCATCTTAGAGACAGTCTAAAGTCTCGAATGTTTACCAAGTTTAGATCTATTTGTTAGATTATATATGTTAAAAGACAATTGTTTCAACCTTCCGACACGGTATCTAAATGTTATTTCTAGCTGGTGAGCATGAATCGTCCATGAAGCACATTAGTGCTATCGGTTCTAAATGAAGTTAACCTTTTTGTTGATTTAGATGTAGATACAGCACGGTTTATTGCGTGTGTTTCTATCTTTTTTGTTTTTCTATTTCATTTGGGGCCACCTTATTCACTTTGCCTAGGGCTTCCATTTACCAAAGGCCAGCCCTGGGCTAGTATCCAAGTGGATGATCAACGCCAGGCATAGAATAATCCTGACCTCATCTTTTTTTTTTTTTTGGCAAGGTAGATTTGTCATTTGCTTCAATATTTTATAACATTAATTTGCATTAAATCACATCAGCTACTATCTTCGGCGTCACGTCAAATAGCCTACACTAACTGATGTCAAGTCATGTGGCCTACACTAACTAGTGTTACGTTATGTAAACTATACCAACTGGTGTTTTAATAGCCTATATAAATTCTATCATGCATTCACGGATGTCACATCATATAGCCAACACTCACGTATTTCTCGTCACATTTTCTTTCATGCATCCGCTTGAGTCACGTCACATAACCAGCACTCATGTGTGTGACGTCTCGTAACAAACACTCAAATCACGTCACATAATCTTTCCTATATTCACTTGTGACGTCACATGACCAACTCTTAGGTTACACGCCAACACTTAGACTACTTGTGTCACGTTACATGACCAACACTTAAACTACTTATTGTGTCACGTTACATGACCAACACTTAGACTACTTGTGTCACGTTACATGACCAACTCTCACCCAAATAACGTCAAAAAAATAGGCTTATATTCTTTGCGTCACACGAACAACATTCAATGTTGTCACGTCACATAGAATATATTAACTGGTGTATTAAGCTTAAAATTATTATTATTATTATGCACGCTGGACTGTACTTCATTCGGACTTATCAATGGCCCCGGGTTCAAACTCTACCCGCTCCCTCCCCCTCATCCTGGGGGAGGTTTGGACTAGGAAGTAAATTATCTCCAACTCTGAAGGAACATCCGAAACATTAAACTCACATATAAGTTCATAATATTATTTCTACGCGATAGGTTACTGGCTAAATTAATTATATTTATCCAGCACTTTTATTAATATTTCATTAGTAATCTGTTGAACGTAACCTAATTATATTGTAACTTAAATCATTTTGTTATCTATTTTGCATCTAAATTGATAAATCTAGATCTACGTAGTAAAACATTTGTCGTCGAAGTAGCAATTTAATCTGGGTTTTTACATGTTTTTGTGTACACATATCTATGTTTTTTTAAAGCTCTCTAGGTTGTTTTTTTTTTACAAACACATGGGAGGGAACGCATAATGCTAGGTCTTTTGATCGTGGCAGCTGGGTGTTCCAGCTGTCAATCAAAGCAAAACTAGGACACACGCGCAACACACTCAACAAAAAGGAAAATAGCGAGAGAAAATATAGTTTCAAATAAATTTGGTGAGTTCTAGTTTATAAGTTGAAAAATATGAAAAGAAAGGTTAAATTGGATAATAAAATAAAAATAAGAAATTTCAAAATGGGTTGAAATTTTCTATATTATCGCAAATTTTGTTAACTAGAAGGGCACGAATACAAAGTGTGTTGTGCGAAGGTTGGGTCTTCACTTCCCAGGTCAAAACAATTCTTTGTGCCTTTCTCTCATGTGGTGGAAATAAAATGTATTGGTTCTAATTCTTTGTTAAATCGAATTATGGCCACAGCTAATGGTAATAGAAGTAATTCTGATTACGTAGCCGTTACTAGTTCAGCACAGGTAAGTCTTAAATATTTCACACGATAGTTTATTTCTTTAAGTCGTAGATTTAGATCTAGTTATTTTCTTGATCATATCCGCCATTTCTAACAACACCCCTTTCTGGCTCCGCCTTGCAGGACGCTCAACCCTCTCCCCTCGCAATGCTGGCGGCGACCTGTAGTAAAATTGGATCGCCCGCCCAAAGTGAAGAACAGGGGTATGGACAGGGAGGGGATTCCAGCTTGAGGGTGGTCGGGGCGGGGCAAGGTGGGAGTACTACAGATGCAATGGCCGGATGGATGCAGTTGCCCAATGGTGCCATAGTAAATACAAACGGTAAAGCCTTAACTGCTGGCAATGTGTTACAACAAGCATCTCTACCTAACAACGTAAGCAGTCAGCTGTTTTCTCAAGGTCAACAACTTATCGCCACACAAGGCCCTAATGGCCAGTTGACATACAGTGTTATGCCATCATATCAAACTGTCAACATAGATGGACAAGATGCTTTCATTCAAGAAGCATTCATAATTCCTTCTTCTGCTGGACAAACACAGCCTAATTTTCAAGGTGCACAACAAACACTATTAACCCCATCAGGCCACTTAATTAGGACACAAGGTATGCCAGCACCAACAGCAGCTCCAGCCAATTTATTTCAACATGTTTCTGGACTGGGAGGATTAGGCAACTTTATCAACATAGGTGGAAATTTAATCAGTTTAGGAGGCATGCAAAACACAGCAGTGAGACAAAATGGCAACATAATGCAAGCTGTTCAGATTCCTGGATTTCAAGCTATTCCCCAATTGCCAAATTTAGTTCAGGTGCCTGTTTCAATAAATGGTCAAACTGTTTTACAAACTGTTCAGTTACCTACTCCAAACATTCCAATTCAGACACACATCCAACAGGTTGGAGGGAATGGCATTGTCTCACTGAACACAACACCGCAGTCACTACAGACATTTATGGCTTCACAACCCCAAAACCAGACATCGCAGCAGACAATCACTGTTGGTCAGTCAGAAGATTCGCAGAACCATGTACAAAACAACAATCAGAAGATTGACATTAAACCCAGTCTATCGCAGTTAAATCTCCCAAATACATCAAAGGCATCAGGCCTAACCCTAGCTGCAAATGGAGGAGGGGTTCAGACATTGAATGTAATCAACACACCTCAGGGCCAAATGATACTCTCCCAGCCCTCAAATCAAAACCAGCTGTCCATCCCCACCCTTTCAGTTCCTGCCTATCCACAAGCCATCACAGCATCTTCGGGCTCTTCGACCACAACATCTATCAGCTCACAGAATGCAGCGATGATACAGAATGTCTTAGCACAGCATCAGCTACTTCAAGGTATGGCCAATGTTCAAAATATTGGAGGAATCCAGCTTACAAATCAAGGACAGATAAATTTGCTACAGGTAAGAAAAATTTATTTAGTACCTTGTATACATAGTTTAAGGAAATATGCACAATTTCGATGTTTTATATTTTATAATCAAAAATTTTTTATTTATATGTTGTTTAAAAATTATTTTGTGAAGGTCTAACTTCATTTGCATCACATTACACACTAAATGTTAAAATATTTTTGTGAATACAGCCAGTTTACATTGAATTCGCACATTATTTTATAATATGTTGTTTCTAATAGTTATGAAAATGTTATATATTGTGTTGTAAAAGCCTAAGCTTTTGATAAAAAAAAATAATTGTGAAATAAAAAAAAAAGGGGGAATAATAATTAGATTTTAAAAAGTTAGGTTAAGGTTTTATCGTAAAAAAATATTTGGGAAATGTAATATAAATGTGTAAAATATCTCTACTAATAGTAAAACAAGAAAAACATAAAAAAAAATACTTTAAAAAAAAAACGAAGCTTATGTTATGCATAATTGTATAAATTAGTTTGGATCAGTCGTGTAATTAAATTTGTAATAGATATAGACTAACAATAATAAATCTGTGCAATTAAAAATATTTATTTTACCTTTTCTTGTTGTCTAGAGCAATTTCATGCTTTTAGCTTTCTCAATACGCTATGAATCCTATCCTTTAGTCGGGACCAGTTGGAAAAGGGTGGAGGGAGAAGGGGGATCACTTTTGAAATGCATTTATTAAAAAAAAAAGTCTAGTTAAGTACAATCTTTCCCTTGCTTGAAATACCAAAATAATTAATTACCAATAGTTAATAAACTAATTGATACATTTTTTCTTTATTAATTTTTGTTTTGTCAGGTAAAAGAAATAATTGTGTAAAAACCACATCTATTGGAAAAAAAAAGAGCATTTTGTGGACATGTCTAATTGTCTCTATATATTTATGTAGTTTTGTGATATCAATGGCTGTTTGGTTGTTGTCAAAAAACTAATTGACTCTGTCAATTCTACCAACAGCAGGCACTTACTATGCAGTCTCCCAGAACTGTACAGTTACAAAACTTACAAAATCTGCAAGCGTACCCAGCATTACAAGGTCTGCAGGGTATCCCAGGGATACAAGTTAGTACTGTGCCCTTACTTGTGTTGCTTTGCTAGTCAAGTAGCATGCATACATCAACAGTCCAATAACATACTCACAAAATCACAATTCTTTATTTTATTCAGTTTTTTAAAAATGCAAACAAACAAAATTTGATGCGCTGCATTCTGATAGTATTTGCATATAAAATATAGTATGTTATAGATATGATTGTGAAAGCTGGTGAAAAAATGAGTAATTATAATATAAAATATTTACAACCAATTCCTACTACTACTTTTTTAAACTAAATCTGTACATTTTATTTGCCTCAAAAAAATTTTTTTTTAAAGTATGGGTAGTGAACCATAGCATTGTCATTATTAGCTTGACACTCTATCAACCTGGTTATTTGTTCATACTTCTGTGTGCAGATTTTTAGCTTGAAAAAGAAAATGATTTAAATTTTTCACTTAAACTTTTCACTTGTGTCATCTATTCAACTTTCAACCTCCACCTTCCTCCAAGAAGAAAATGAGAGCTAATGGTAGGATTTGAAAAAAGTAAAACTTATTTTTAAACCACTGTATTATATTTTGTTGCGCTCTTCTTTGTGGTGTTGGATTCAAATGATGAACTGAAAAGGAGTAAACTCCCAACACCAACGACAGGCCGAACAATAGATGTAGAGTTGACGCTCGTGTTAAACAGTAAACACTTTAATTCTCAAAGGGGAACACGTCCAATGTCTTCGATCACTAAGCTGTTTAGATATTGCCTCTTACTTTAACTATCCTAATCAAAACACGTCTTGCTTAAATATTGTAGCATAGAGCCTTCTACTTTTTAAACTAACTTTGCTAATTAAAACTTTCCCCTTATTCCCGAAACAAATCTAACTAAATCCTAGTTGTGTCATAACAATTTTATTACATGCTTTGGTTGCTCCTTCTGCAAAGAAGATTACTAGCTCAAACTTCCTACAAGGTACGGCAGTGGGCTGAATTCAAATTCGGTACCATTATTTCGACAGTGTGAAGCACATACCACATGGCCAGGCAGTCATCCAATTGTAGCACAACAAATATATTATGTCATGGTTGTGCAGTGCAGCTCTTCCCAATGGAGGGTCTTTGGTTTGAACCCTGGGGGAAGTAACTTTTAAAATTTCCATTGAAGTTATTCTTTAACTATTTTAGTTAACTAGGAAATTTGTCTTACAATTATGCATTAAACGTAACAATACTACATTTTAAGAGCAAATTCTGGGAGAGTATGTTTGCATGCTCAAATAACTTCACAAGTGCTTACTAATATTGTATCTGACTTTCTACTTTAGCTATATTCAAAAGAACAAGTTATTAGATCTTTTTGTGTGTGTGTGTGTTAAAATTGGATCTTCAAAAAAAAAAATTCAAAAAATTCCTTATGTGCTGTCAGGACTTTTTTTTTTATACTTTGTTGCTGTATCTATTAGCTGGAACATTAAAAAAGAATTAAAACAGTACAATAATGGTAAAAATTTGTTTAGTGATAATTATGGTGAAGACTAAGGCTAACTTAAAATTCAATGAGTGAAAATATAGATGTAATAGAACGTTAGAATGCTAAAGAAGTACACTATTTTTAAAACAATCGAGTATCCTTGCTAAAATAGTTTCTGGCCTTAAAAAATTTGGTAATTTAAAATTTTTAAAAATAATTTTATATATAATATATATGCGTATTAATTTTTGCGCAAATCATCTCCTATATTACCTGCATGGTGGCATCAGACATTGATTAAATAAAATGTACAGTATATAAATTACAGACTTCTGATTTTATCAGTATTCTAAATTTAAAAAATATACATATTCAAAACAAGAATATCATTAGATAAGCACATATGTTCAACTAGCCTACTCCCGCCACTCTATTCTTAGGCAATGCCTAAGACTTTCATTGATGTTATTATTATTTTTTTTTTACTTTCTGATAATAAATCTCATTTTAATAATTTTTTTAAAAGATTACTTTAAATTTGTATCTATCTAACAATTAAAGTCTTGAAGTCTTATCTTAAATAATTGTATTTGGTATTTCATTTATTTCTTTTTTCCCCCATCAGACAGTGAACCAGTCAGGACATATTATTAATGGTGCTTCCATTTCCAACCTTGGTGCAGTAGCCATTGGTGCATCAGGGAATACATTGAGTGCCATCCCTCTGAACACACCACAGAATGTTCAAGTAACAGCTGCTCCCGTCAGTCAAGGTGTCATAAGTAAGTAATAATACTGTTATAAACCTGAGGGTGGTGGTATGTGTGTAGTCAGCCGACGCAAATCACCCCAGTCCATCTCTAGACCAGCGTTCAACCGTGATGAGTTACGACGGTCAGCCTAGACGAATGTCAACATGATGTTTCGGGCAGGATCGACATCTTGAACAGAGCTCAGAAGTGTCACGAGGGATGAAGTCATGTGACAAAACTAGAAACGTTGAGCGATGTTCCGTCCGGTTCGAGAAGGCCAGCAGGGAACCTATATAAAGAGTGGAGGTGTCACTGTCACGGCGGTTCACGACAGACTGTCCACTACAGTCCGGTCGACTACAGCACAGTTCAGCGGTGTGGTTCTTCTGTATGGAGCATTAAGATGGTTTAGTGCGGAGTACAGTTAAGAGGAACGGCTCCTTGATCTGTCGAGTCCGACACAACAAGCCCAGTGTGTGAAGTCAGTCCTGAACAGTTGAACCCAGTGCAAGCCCGTAACGAGACAGAGAGGCCAGTACAAGAGTTGATACGTCGGTATGGTGTTATCAGAGAAATATTTGTACAGCCTGTGTTACGTGTTGCCAATTGTACAGCTGTTATTTATTGACATTAAATTATTACGTTACTTTGGAGCCCGGAGTTGTCAAGTTCTCTAGGTTGGTGGTGCATGGTGCAGTTTGCAGAGAGCCTGGATAGTAAGATTAGTAACAATACATTTAATTTCATGTTTACTACTGCATCAAGATGTCATTAGTAATTAAAGATACATTTCATGTCACGTTTTCACATTCATTGGTGTCGATATTTGTGTTACTGTGTAATGTGTGACCGCAATCAGACTGAGGGATGTCAGGAACTTTATATCCATATAAATTACTCTCATGACTTATTTTTTCTTTGAATTTTTTTGGGAAAATAATGTTTGAAATTTGCAACAAATTAGAGAATACCATATTTTTGTGTCTGTATATATAGAAGATTTTAAAAATGAATGGCAGCTGTGTAGAGTGTACAGAATTTATTTTACTTATAAACATTGCAAAAACTATGGACCTACCGGTGGGGTTTTATACCTTCTATAGTCCTCAGTGTGGTTGGGAAATCTACATTGGAAAGCTCTATTAACATCTTATTCTGAACCTCAAGAAAACAAATAGTAGAGATGATAGTACTTTATGAACTGGTAGTTTACAGCAACTCAGGCTTAACACATGCTGGGTATTGTTAGGGTTAGAGATTATATTAGTTTATTTAGTTAAGATATATTTTGTGTATAGTTTTAGCGACAGTAAAAGTAGTGACGTAGAGAGACAGACTAATGACATAGTAGATTTAGAGCGACAAGAAGACCAATATGCCTTTAGTGTAGAATTAGGCTAAAGTAATAAGTTTTAAAGTAATAGTTTTAAGACTGGACGGATTTCCCAGTATTGTTGAATAAAGAATTGTTTACATAGTCAAAAGCATTGTCAGCTATATTATATGATAGATGTGTGTGTGTGGCTAACCTAGAATAGATAAAAGTATTGATATAAACGAAGTCGGATGAATTAGCACACAACAGTATATAAGGGTGTGGGTTGTTGTCATTTTATTACTGAAAGTAACTAGACATTTTCAAAGTCTATGCTTTGACTTTCTTAAACCTGTCATTTACAGCATCAGCCCAGATTCAACAAGACCCCAATGATCCAACCAAATGGCAGCTTGTCAACAATGCACCACAGAATACAGCCAATGTTAGTGTCGCAGCCTCCTCTATCACAGTGGCAGTACCTACAAGTACAGTAGGCTCAGGCTCAAGCAGTGAAACTCCTAGTACAGGGAAGAGGGTCAGGCGAGTTGCTTGCACTTGTCCGAACTGTACTTCCACTGACAAGTAAGTTCGCTGTTGGAGTCAGTCAAAAGAAAACAATTTGAAACACAAATATTTGTGTCTATGATATATGTACAGTACAATATTTATAATAAATTTGTATTATCTCCACTGTACTTTTGAAAAATTCAGAAAAGTGCAAATGTTATTTAAGTAGGAATATTAATATATAAAAATATTATTTTCTTGAATTGGAAAGTCACCATGAATTAACTGTATGTAAAGTTCTCTTCCACACAACTATCGTCTGTCCTGACATTGCCCCTGGCTGACCTGATACTGACCACTTATTTAGATATAAATTGCCACTAGCTTTTACTCAATAGAAACAGTAATCAATATTCTGCCACAACTTATTAAAACTACTAAATAAAATGCATTTCTAATTATTGACAATTATCACTTAGCTCTAACATTATTGTTTTATTTGGTGTCTTTATGAATCATACACTGCACTGTTACTGCATTCATTTGTACAGCACTTGCTCCAGATGCCAGAGTTGTAATCCTACATCACAAACATGCACTTAGCGGCTGTGTTTTTAGTGCACTGTACATTTTTTTTAGTTTATAGGCCTTAGGATGCGACTAATACCTATTTATCTTGTTGTGCCTGGTGTCTAAACCTAGTCTATGATACAAATGTCAATGTTTTGTCTTTTTCACTGTGTCAGATGTATTCGGATTGAATAAGTGGTAGACAAATTTGGCGAATGTGGGAATGAAGTAATGTAGAATGTGACTGGGATGTATTGAAACAAGTTATTTCACTATTTTTATCAGTAATAAATTTAGTTTATTTAAAAATTCTTTTTTTTTTTGTTTTTCAATGTATAAAATATTATCTTGTGATTTTTGTATAGACATCAAGGAGAAAAGAAGAAGAAGCAACACATCTGTCATATGGAAGGCTGCGGTAAAGTTTATGGAAAAACATCACATTTGAGAGCTCATTTAAGGTAAACTAACTTACAATTTGTACTTTCCAAAAATGCATAAATAGTAGACGAATTTTAAAAAAAAAAATATTTTTTTTTGGTATGTTTAAATTAATTTGATGAATGAGCCTCGCTCTCTGTCCATGAAAGTTACTTGGGGTAACTCTAGTCCTACTTTCAGAAATAAAAGGGTTATCGTTCCATGACTTTTTCAGCGAGGTGTCTCACCTGGTTAGGCCACGAAGAAAATTATATATATATATAGATTCAGTTCTTCCTTGTTCACAACATTAAAACATCCCTCATAAGTTATGGTAACATAATTCCTCTGAACATTGTTTATTTACACATAGCTTTATTATTATTATTTACTCTTATCTGCTTCTCTAGCTACACTGTTGCTTGGTAACTAAAGAAATGAGGTTAAGTACCAAAAATTCTTTTTTGGTACTTTAAGAATTTCATTAGATCATGTACTTTATTGAACTTAAATCATAATTAGTTGATGACTAAAAACATTTTAATTGAATTTTTTTTTGTTTTCATATTTCCACACTAATCTTTGCAACATTTTTATTATTATCATTTTAAAAGTACCCAATCTAAAAGACATACATTGATTGTTTATCTCTGTTGATTCTGAGAATTTATACTTTATTTTCTATTTCTATGATTAGATGGCATTCTGGTGATAGACCCTTTGTATGTAGCTGGATGTTTTGTGGTAAAAGATTTACTCGATCAGATGAGTTGCAGAGACATAAACGAACTCATACAGGTGAGAATTAAGAGTACAATTTACTAAACTTAAATAATGAATAGTGAAATAAGAGATATCAAGAGAGAGGCCAGTCCATTCATTGTCCAGCAGGCTTTTCTTCAGATGACCCTTTCTTCATGCTCCCTCCACTGTACCTTGAATAAAGACTTAACAGTGAGTCATATCTTACAATATGACCAAACAAGCTCGGGTTTTGTCTCTTAACTGTGTTGATGATTTCTTCCTTTTTGTCAGCCAGAAGGTTAACTTGTAACAATACAAACTCGTTGGTCTTCTTTTCCTGGTATCTGATACCCAGTATTTTTCTGTAGCATTTATTCTCAAAGGCTTGGATTCAGTGTCCAATGTTCACAACCATATAGAAGTACAGATAATCACTTGCAAAGAATACAGTTTTAATCACTGGTTATATTAATAGTTATCACAAGCTCTATCATAAGCAAAGAGGCGCAGTGGCTGAGTGATAAAGTGGTTGACTTCCAAACCGGGGTCCCGGGTTCCTGTACGTGACGTTTTGGCGCCAGCTGTTTTGGCGATAGGGAGGTTTTGGCGCGAGATAAAATTTGACTATAATTTATACAGCACGTAGCTTTTATAACAATGTTTATTTCACTGTAACATAATATTGTATGCATAGTATGAATTCTAACACCGTCTAGCGATTTTTTTTTTTTGTAATATAAAGGTTTTGCTTCTTTCATGAATATTGAAATAAGTCAGATTCCTGAATGGTAATGACATGCTATCCACTTCCCTTCTTTTTTTGTATGTGGGTTCTGCTAATCGTACTGGATGACATTTTTCTATTTCTTTATAAAAGACATATTTGTTATTTGTTTTTTTTTAAATTAATACTGAATAAGTACTAGCTAAGTGTCACACTTTAATATAACAAAAAAGGCATATTTACATTTAAAGCTTTTTTACACAGAATGATGACAATAACTCCACACATAGTAAAAATCAAGACACGTAATGTGGTCAGTACAAATTCTAACGTAAATCCACAAATGCGAAAAAATACTAGGGGCAACAATAGATAGATATAAATTCACGACACTAAGATACTTTGAAAAGATATATTTTGAGAAATTTGGTAGGGGTGATTTGGGTGACACATCTCGCATTGACGCAGGTATAGTTAAACAAATGAAGATAAGACTAGCACCGAGCACTGGTCGTTGGCGTCATGCGTCTGGCGATTATCTCATTGGGACTGGTCATTACCTGTGACACCTATACCCCCTTCTCCTCCCGCTCACATTTCACTCCTTGTGTATACTCTTTCCTGCACCCCTTCCCTCTCTCACGCGTAAGTCATTAAATAAACCAATGTTAATGTAAACAAATAATTCCATCAACTTTTTGTCTATCATTGTTTTATTTTGTTTTTGTTTTTAATTTTAATTAATATCTTTAAAAAAAACTTTTATTTTGAAAATAAAAGTGTGCCTCTATGTGTGCCTCTTAATAAACACACATACACAAGCCAAAATGCTTATTAAAGAAAATGATGTAAAACACAAACACATATTTACATTTAGTAAATGATAAGTCATATTGATTAATGGACTT
>JADKLZ010005465.1:14412448-14425511 GCA_021533235.1 Biomphalaria straminea | reverse complement strand
TGTGTGTAATTTTTGTAATGAATATATGACTGAAATATCTATATCTTAGATCTAGACTATTCTAGACATTCTAGACTACATTGCACATGCTCATAATCGATTCAACTAGCGATTCAATTCATGTCAATTCATTTGAAATCACTCTTTTTAAGATTTCCCCATCAGCTACACGCCTTCCCATCTCATCAGGAAATAAACAATGAAGTGACGTAAAAAGATGATCATTTAGTTCTTGATCTAGACTAGATAGTCACTAGATCTATGTTAAACGAGAACATGCCGAGTGTAATAATACTATTTTTTTTAATAGAGTCCAGATCTAATATTAATAAAGGATTTCTGATTTAATTCATTTGGCACATTATTTTCTTAACCCGGATTCTACAGTCTAGATTCTACGTCTACATTATTTACACTACAGTAAGTTTTTATTTTAACTGTAAGTAGTGTAAGTGAAGTGTAGACACTACTATCAGTATCACTACTACAGAGAGATTCTGATTTCTGTGAGTCAGAGTCAGTCAGTGTAGTCGGTACAGTGTAACACTGGAGTTAGAGTATTACTTATTATTAGTGTAGACTAGATTCCCACTACATTCACTTGAAAAGTTGAATCAATTGAATGTCTTGATTATTATTAGATTTATAAATTATAGAATATTATGTATAGATCTATCCTAGACTGACACTCACTTACACTAGAGTCTAGAGTCATAGAGATTAGACTTCTAAAGAGATTCTACTTCTAGATCTAGATCTACATCGACTAGATACAATCTATACATTATAATTATAGTATCTAGTTACTATCTTATAGAGTCTTATAGACACTACTATTTTATACTATAGACTATAGTATAGTCTATACTCTATAACTATAGACATAGATGTCTAGTATAGTCTATAGTAGTCTAATAGATATAATATATACTAGTATAAAGTATAAGTATAATAACAACAACTAGATCTAGAATCTAGAATCTAGATCTAATAGATCTATATGATTATGAGTATATTCTAATATATATATATATGTGACATGTCTATACTATATTATAGTAATCTAGTCCAATCATTGAATCATTAACATAATAACTGTGTTAGTGTATCAGTCAATGACTAAATAATCAAGATGATTTTCTATTTTCTAGATCTATATAAACTATAGAAAAGTTTCAATCTAGAGTATAATTTTTATAATCAAGTTTATCAAAATTCTAGATTCTATCTAGATTAGTGACTCTAAACTTGTCATATTTCTTGTCTTTTTAGCGGCCCCTGTAAGGGAAAAAAGCCGCTATTAGGTTTGTGCAAAATGTCCGTCTGTCACACTCAGGGCGCCAAAACTAGAAGAGATACGAAAATTTTTTCACCATTAAATGCGGCTTGAAAAGTTTAGGTGCAACGGCTACTTTTAGTTTTACCGTTTAATTTATAAAAAATTATTATGCAAGCGATTTTTTAATAATAAAACACCAATTGTGAAGCAATTACGTAAATCTAAGGGAGGAAATGTTATTATAAGAAATGCTCTTGGCATGTAGATATCACGCATATTTTTTAAAATGAATTTCGGTCTGTCTGTCCGTCTGTCACACTCAGAGCGCCAAAACTAGAAGAGATACGAAAAATATTTTTTCACCATTAAATGCGGCTTGAAAAGTTTAGGTGCTATGGCTACTTTTAGTTTTCTAAAAGCAAACCGTTTAATTTATAAAATTAATTATGCAATTGATTTTTTAATAACAAAACACCAATTCTAAAACAATTACGTAAATGTAAGGGAGGAAATGTTACTATAAGAAATGCTTCTGGCATGTAGATTCTATATCATGTACATTTTTTAAAATGAACTTTTAGCAGCGGCTTTCGTGTACTAGCGTAAAGCCCGGAAATGACATGATTCTAAACTAATTTCTTAAATTTAAAAAAAAAATCAGATTTAAAAAAAAACAAGATTACAAAGAGAGTTTGTGTGATACACAAACTCAGAGGCGGCCCCCGTCGGAGTCGGATCCCTGTCAGATCCGGCAATTCGCAAGATGTTTCGGATGTTCCTTCAAAGTTGAAAATAATTAACTTCTCGCTGGATGACGGAGGATGGCGAGAAGGGTATAAACCTGCCTTATCTTGATGTTTCCCCACTAGACTGTAGTTTGGATTTATCGTTGGTCCCTGGCTCAATTACTGCATGCTCCCATCCCCTCCTGTGGAAGGTTTGAAATAGGAAGTAAATTATCTTTAACTCTGAAGAAACATTCGAAACATGTAAAACAAACAGACACATAACCCGGGAGCGTCAAGATAATCAGTTCAGCACGCTAACTGGTTACAAACTAACAGCCTGATATATACAATATGTCACACAAGCGATTTTAAATAATCTTTCAGCATTGATCTGTAGAGATGTAGATGTACATAAACTAAACTTCTGATTTAGCACTCTTAATATATATGTTATTAATTATTTTTATTAATAATTTGGATGTAATTTAGATAAAATTTAGGTAAGATTAAAATAAAAAGCCCAGATAATCAATAGAGTGAATGCAATATTAAATTTAAAAATAGAAGATTAGTTTTAGTTTATTATAACATTTCAATGTAGATCTAGACATAAACAACCGGAACAATCTATTATAGATATTTTAAACTATCCCAATATTTCTGAATGAAAAGTAAAGGTTAAATCATATTTTCAAAAGCCTTTAGTTGTTTTTTTTATCTAACCGTGATGGACAGACCAACCAACAGTTAAAACGCACAAAAATATGCTTCTTTCATTCTAATGGGGGCAATAAAAAACATTTTTTTAAATCTGATTTTTTAAAAAGTTTAAGAAATTAGTTTAGAATCATGTCATGTCCGGGCTTTACGCTAGTACACGAATGTAGCTGCTAAAAGTTCATTTTTAAAAAATTATATTAAAGATAAATGATAAATCTTATTTAGTGCCCCAGCGGTCAAAATATACATCTTCCGTGCTTTGATCTCTCAACGGTAGCCTTGTAAAGCCGATGTTCAAGGCAACTTCCACACCTCTTTTATGAGTTGATTACTTAAATAGTAAATGCTCATAAGTTAGAACAAAATAAAACATGAATATATATGCAATGTATAACATTATTAATTGTCGTAAATTAGGTTTCATTTATATTGCATACTAATTAGTTTTTTTCTCTTTAAATACTGCTTGCATAAAATATTTTTAAAAATTAGATTTTGAGCTTTTAGAAAAAAAAAAGTAGCCGTTGCATCAGAACTTTGAATGATCTATATTATCGTGATGTCAGATTTTCATTTTCTCTTCTACTTTCTGAGCACTAAACGGGACGGACGGACAGACGGACAGGCCACACAAAACTAATAGCGTCTTTTCCCCTTTCGGGGGCCGCTAAAAATTGTTTCTAAAGTGCCCCCATTAGAATGAAAGAAGCATATTTTTGTGCATTTTGTCTGTTGGTTGGTCTGTCCGTCACGGTTAGAAAAAAACACTAAAGGCTTTTGAAAATATGATTTAACCTTTACTGTTCTTTCAGAAATATTGCGATTGTTTAAGGATGGGAGCATACAGGAATTGAGCCAGGGACTTAAAAGGAACATCCGAAACATCTTGCGAATAGGCGGATCTGACAGGGACCCGACTTTGCCGGGGGCCGCCTCTGAGTTTGTGTATCACACAAACTCTCTTTGTAATCTTGTTCTATATATATATCTACCCATTTGGTTTTGAGATGACCACTCTGATGACTTTCTTAAGTCTATTAAATATGTATATATATATATATATATGTATCCTAACAAAATGCACATTACAAAGATTTCAGCAGTGGTTGGAATGTTTGTTTACTTTGTTAGTCTTGACATTTAAACAACATTTTAACTGTATCTACATGATGATGATGAGATGTCGGACTACCTGTGAAGGTATATCTCTCTGTATAGCTGTGAGGGTATCTGTCTACCTGTGAGAATATCTGTCTACCTGTGAGGGTATATCTCCAGTTGTAGAGGTGAACAACTCCCACCCCCTTTTATTTGTTTAGTCCATTGATGTCCCAAATACGGCCTGTTGACCAGAGCTGGCCTGCTGAAACGTCTGTACAAAGTGTATCTAATCTCCCCATCCCCTTTAAAAATAGAAGGTTGAAAATGTATCTTTACTTAAATTATGGCCTTGACTTTTTCTCTGATGGATTGGTACCACAAGCTTTAGCTTTTATGTCCCTATGAAAAGGGAATAAAGAATGTACCAGAACAATTGAACAGATCTTTTTTTGTGGAACATGATAATAAGCCAACACATTTTTTTTATATAAAGAAAGTGTAGCTGTTTCAATAAACAACACATAGAAACAGCTTTAAAAAATAAATATGACAACACTTTTAGATTGAGCTGCAAATTAAAGATTGGGGGATCGATGGGAATGTTTACCAAAAAGAGACAAGAAAATGAATTAGCGGTGAGGCTATCTACTATATTGGTCATAATTATGTAGAGAAATAAAGACATTTTCCGACACATAGATTAAAGATAAACTTCAAGTATCCCAATTTATCAATGTAAGTGCTAGACCCACTGATTACTAATAAAATAGTTTCAGGTAAATTTCTAGTCCTTTTTTTTTTTTTTTACCTTTTTTGGTCATATGGCCCGCGACACAAATGTCAGAAATTAAAATGGCCCACAGGTTAGGCATCACTGGTTTAGTCCATCACATTGAGTTAATAGATAGGTGACCACATTGAGTCAACTGGGAAATGGACATAATATCAACATGTTGACACTGTATAGAGCTCACACCTTGTTAGAGAACTGAGTTTGTTTTCTTGGAGATAAATCTTTATTATGGTTGTGGGCTGGATTTCAAGCCACACCTCTACTTAATATTTTGCTTATTTGGAAATACATTTCCAAATTGGGAGGCAGGACTAAAGAACACTTCACTACCCAATTGACCTTTTGATACATAAACGATGAGTATATAACTATATTTCAGCAAGTCTAGTAACTAATTTTGATGTAGATAAAAGTAGAAGGCTCAGATTTGTGTATATTAAAGTAAAAGACACTGACTGAGGTTATCTTCCTGTGCCTTATTTGTCTAAACCTTGACACTGGATAAATTGATAGATGTTCAGTTAATCCTGTGTACTCCCAGGGGAACATAGGGCAGCAACCACACCTCTCCACCGAACTCGGTTCTGAACAACTTTCTTCATCTGCTCCCATGTCATTCCAGTACCCTCAGCTTCACTGACGACTGACCTCTTCCAGGTTTGCTTGGGTCTGCCCACTTTCCTCTTTCGTTGTGGATTCCAGTCAAGAGCCTGCCTTGCAACATTGGTAGCTGGTTTTCGCAGGGTGTGTCCTATCCAGCTCCATTTTCGTTTGGTAATGTCTTGTGCTATGGGCTTTTGTCTCGTTTTTTTTTCCACAAATTGGTAGTGGTTATCTTTTCTGGCCACCTAATTCCTAATATCCGGCGTAGGCATCTTATTGATAGATATTGACCATTTTTTATGCCAGAATGGATAGGGTTAGTACAGCATACTGACACTAAATAAATATTACTATTGGATTTCTTTTCCTAATGTGTAATAGGAATCAATGTTGCAATTATGAATATGAACCAGTATTACAATTGTTGATGTTTTGAATCATTATTATAATAAAATATTCTGCACCTGCGATCTCACTGATTTGTACCAATTATACAATACAAGCTCTGCTATAAAATATTAGGAACAAATTTAAACATATTAAATAAAGTATAAAGTTATTGGTGATGGATATTGATATATTTAAAATAAAGTAATAATGGGGGGGGGAAGGGGAGAACCTAAATGGATACCTGCTAATTGTAACCACCATGAACAATGCATGCAAGTGAATCAGTTGTCAACTAAGTGAGCAATATATTCTTTACAAGTCCTTTCTTTTATCAGCTGACTGTAAAGTCTTGGTTCAACTCATTTGGCATAGATATTATTAAGGTTTAAAATTGTAATTAGTTTTTATTGGCACTGCTTGATGAGAAAGTCGTGTAAATGGACAACAAAATGACCAACAACTTTTACTCATAGTAGCCTAGAGACTGGACATTAATATGTCAAGAGATTTCATTTTTAAAAAAGTTGAATTCAAAATTCATTGATTTCACATTATTTGGTGAAAAGTTGAGTGTATCTTTATTAACTACGTTTTGTGATGATCCGGCTTTCTCCGTTAGACTGGTCGTTTGAAAATATAATATTTCTGTACATCCCCCCCCCCCCCCCCCCCCCTCCGCTTACTCTTTCCTTGGAGGTACCAGGTGAGGTCTTGTAAAGTTTTGGTGCAGTTTTGAGAAAAGTGTGGCCTATCAAAATTTGACCTATCCTTCGCCAGCGCCAGCTTCTCAGAAGGATATCTTCTTCAATATGTAGTGGCTTAGTTTTTTTGTCAGAGTTCCTGAAGCAGTTAGTTCTTTGTCACAGTTCCTCATTGGTGATCTTGTCTGGCCAGTGGACCATAGGAATCTTCCTGAAGCAGGTATTAATTATTGTCTGGAGTTTCTTCAAGATGGTGTTGCTGGCTCCCATAGAGTATTATTAGCTTCACAATAGTGTTGGTTTGATCTTGGTGAGGTTCATCTGTTTGGTGTGGCGGATTTATAATGAGAACTATGGGCCATCAGCTTTAATGGCTTGTCAGCACCAAAGTTGTTCATATATTTGTAATGGAAGGCACTTAGGTATTCTCAGAAAGGAACTTTTTTAAATATAAAGTTTATATCAACTCTGTTTGTCTGTCTGGTAAAAGGTTTTAACATGTTTTTTCCCCACCCATTTCCCATTCTTGGATCAAGTTATAACTTTGCACACTTATTCAAGACATGAATAGATCAAAAAATTAAACAATTAGTTAATTATTTTTTGGTATTTAATTATTTTGTTTGATATCGAAATAAGGTGAATAAATGCTACTTAATGAGATATGTGGATGTATAGATTATTTTTTTCTGTTTCCATTTTTCTTTATTGTTCTGCTATCTATAATCAGCTTAGAGAGCTTCGGGTAATCTGTGTTCAGCTATGATCTATCAAGTACTAATGTAAAAGCACTACATAGACATAGATTTTAAATCTAGATTGTAGTAGATTTTAAAAATCAAGTCACTGTCTGTTACCTAACATTCCAAATGTGTTTCAATCAACTCTTCAATTACAAAACTCTCCAATCCTGCATTCATCAACCATGACAGTTTCATTGCCTATCCAGGCCTCTGTACTCCATTAATATGGAGTTTCTGGGCGTAGTCTCTGATCAAAATCATGTTCATTATTGAGAAAGTCGGATAGAGCGTAATATCCAGAACAGGAAAGTGCATGATGACACAAACTCAGTGCAAAAAATGTCGAGTATTACTTCTTCTTCTTCGTTCTCATTGTTATGTTGGAGGGTTCAGATCACTACACCAATATCTGAGATGAACTGCGCAGTGGTTTCCAAGTCAGGGAGCTCTCCATATAGTTTTCTTTCTCTTGGGGTGTTTTGGGGCCAGTGTCTTATACGGGCCTCTTGGTAAAGAGCGCAGTCTTGAAGGACGTGGTCTGCATTCTCTGATGACACTCCACATGGGCAGATATCACTGGTTCCAATTTTGAGCTTCCGGTACATGTGTTGTCGCATTCTGTTGTGTCCGGTCCTAAGTCGAAAGATTACACGTTGATCTTGTCGGGATAGCTTATAGTAAGCATCATCTTTCTTGTGATTTCTTGCGAGTATTACTGTTTCACTGAAATATAAACATTATCATAGTTGAAATTAAAAACCAACTATACATTACAAATACATTGTATTTCTAAATCCATGCTACTAGAGGATTTCCTATTTCTCCCTACTGGTAACATTTCACTAGACTGTAGACTCATAGAAACATAACAAAACACTCATCAGCTGGAGACATTCCGACTTCAGGCAGCTTCAGGCTATAAAGGCCCTTACAACATTGGTTGTCAATGCAACTTCTTTCAACTTACAAACGAAATCATTTCAGTTCTTTAAAACATTTATAAGCTGTTTAGGTCTCTATGTTTTTAATACCGGTACCTTTATACTGTCTTTGAAATTAAATTAAATTGTACTGCAAATATATCAGCAAAAAAATGACAGCAAAGAGAAAAATGTCCTCGTTTAATGTCAGCGAAAGGGCCTTGACCATAGACATAAATAAATATAGACTGGTCGTAGGATGTTATTTTCATTTGGGAAGAGTCAAATATGTACAACACATAGACATAAATAAATATAGACTGGCCAATAAGAGAGTTTTATGAAGGGAACATTTGTGATTTGCAAATTAGTGTACTTTACTGTACAGCATGAGCAGTATAAAAGTTAAGTATTCATATCTATTTCGGCCATAACCTATATAAGTATTACAATATTTTCACTAGTGTGTTTTTTTTATCTCTTAGCGTGACTGTAATGTCAATTAATCATAATGTTCATTTTTTGTTCTGAAACTGTTTTTTAATTTTAGCTTATTTGGAAATTCTGCTGAAAAAATCCCTAATTTCACTAATTCAAAGTTAGGGACTGAATCCATTACTTCCTTTTTCCAGTTTATATTTATTTATGCTATCTTAAACTATCTATATATTATTTCTCAAAGTAAGAGGTCAAACGTGCAACAACATGCAACAACAAGTAAATAGGGAAGATCCCATGGCGTACGCACGCGGTGTGAATAGAAGTTGGTGCATCCCAATCCGCACTATTTTGTGAATGAAAGTGGTGTTTATATAATTATCTCTTCTTCTAAGATTATTGTCATAATATTAAAAGTATTTCCACATTATTGTGTCGTTAGAATATTGAAACTAGAACAACAACAATATACACAGATAGAGTCTACTCTCAGGTTTCACTTTAGAAAGTACTTCAATTACGCACATTCGTTCATTAGATATGATTACGAAAAGTAACTCATCTCTCTATTCCTAGATCTAGATCTAGATCTAAAACTCGAATTCAACTCTAAGAATATTATAGAAATTCTCTTCGCACATATATAGTTTTATGCTTTAGCACATGAACATACTAATTATAGTCCATTTAATCAAATTAACATTCAAATTTGTTTTTCTAAAGCATTGTTGCATGAGTGCAGCTATATTCTTAATAAATTAAGGTCAATTAGCCATTTTTTTTAGCTTCATTCATAGTATTTTTCATTCATGAATTCACGCATTCACTTTACTTATAACAAGCAAATGGGAAGATCCCATGGCGAAGCATGATGTGCATGAGAAATAATATATCCAAAATCCGCACTATTTTCATTCACAAAATGAATTTTATTTTTTTACTTTAAAACGATTTTAATAATGTCCGGAAATTTCCAGGACTTTTTCGACCGGCGGCATAGCATTTAATAACATTTCAGGAGATTTCCAAGGGGCTACTGGTAAATCAAAAGGCCGCGGGAAATCTGTTTAATGTTTTATAAAATGGTTCAATTTCATAAATTATACACCTAAAAATTAGCACGGGTCCAAAGAAAGTTCGGGACCCATTGTGGTCGCATATGTTGTAGTATTTTTTATTCATGAATTCACTTATAACAAGTAAATGGGAAGATCCCATGGCGCAGCATGGTGTGAATTGAAATGGTGTGTCCAAATCCGCACTATTTTTATTCATAAAATAGCATAGACATAAATAAATATACACTGGAAAAAGGAATTAACTTCATGTAACTTGATTTAATCATTTATATACCTAAAAAATTAGCACGGGTCCAATGAAAGTGCGGGACCCACTGTGGTCACATATGTTGTAGTGCCTAAGGCCTGCCCGGGAAAATAGCGGCGTATGCTATGCCGCCGGTCGACTAGTCTATGTTATTTTGTGAATGAAAATAGTGCGGATTTGGATACACCATTTTCCTTTCACACCATGCTGCGTAAATGAGGAGGCAGTGTAGTTTTGTTTAATCTCTAAGACTGAAGATCGTGTAACTTGTCAGATTTCGGAAATCCGAATACAATGGATATACATTTTTTCAAGTTACATAAAGTTACTTCCTTTTTCCAGTCTATATTTATTTATGTCTATGGTACAACATCTATGTGAAAAAAAGATGGCGGCAATTGAGCTATAAATTCTATGACGTAAATTTCAGTCTATATATAACTATGATCTTTAGTTTTGAAAAGTACAAAACTTCATTATTCCTAATATTTTGCCTTTGTACGCATGCACCTATGCGCACCATATCAACAATTTCATAATGAAAGGCATAGGAAAATATATATAGGCTTGTGATGTGGATCTATTTATTGTTGACATGGCTTCTTTTATGTATGGCGGTCGTCTTATCGATTCAAATATTTAGAATTAGTTTTTAGTCAAAAAAAGTCAAAGAAAATGAGCAGAGCGTGCTCTAACGATCGTAGAACGATAGACCAATGCGGCCAAGGGATAAATCCTAAAGTTTGAAAAATCATTTTGCATCAATAAATTAAATATTTTTACACAGTAAGTCAGTCAGTCTAGTCTATCCTATCCGATCTCTAAGCACTAACTAATGCAGACTTAGTTAAATTTTATATATATCAATTATCTGTTTTAGATCTACACTAGATCTATGTATAGATTCTGTCTTAGATCTCCACTAGTTCTAGATCAGGGGTCTCAAACTCGTATAAGCATGTGGGCCGCACTGGAAAGTAACAACCAGTCAGCGGGCCGCACCACGAAAAGAGAATGTTTTTTCATTAAATTTTACGAACACTACTGTCAATGCTAAAATATTAGTTACATTTAGTGTAGTTTATAACAATGCAGTTCATGCAGTTTGGTTTACTAAAATAAGTTGACGTTGTCTCTGTCACTAATAAAAAAGCAGAAACTGTAGTTTCAAAAAAAAAAAAATTAAAAAAATAATAATTACTAGGCCTACTGCAGATGTCTCGTCACTCATGTTTCTTTCCACGTGCTCGTACGATGTTCATCGTCTTCACGACCCCATCCATCACTTTCTTCATTTGTAGACTTTTGCCACAGAGTGCTTCTTGGTGCAGAATGCAGTGTATGGCTGCATAAGGTCCAGCGGTTAGAATCAGGCCACCGTTCACCCAGCTTCTGCTGAAAGCCTAAGCGGTCGGTGGGCTACAATGACAACTCATTTACTGATTTGTGCAGTTGTAAATCATTTCACGGCTTATATGTGGTCATTGTAAATTTGATCTTATTGGTCATTGTACATTTTATCTTTTTTTTTTTTTCAATTCGCGGACGTGGTAGCGGGCCGCACAAAATAGTTTCGCGGACCGCATGTGGCCAGCGGTCCGCGTGTTTGAGACCCCTGTTCTAGATCTAGATATTGTTATATAAAAATATATAGATTATATCTAGATCTAGTAAATAGTATTAAAATAGTAGTAGTATTTTTTTTTACTAGATTCTATAGTTTAGATCGCCTAAAAAGTTGTTGATCAAATCTTGACAACAAAAGAATGTGTTCAATGTCTGCAGTCTAGATCTAAACTTAGAAGCTAGTCAATAGTTTGGAAGATAGACATTATGCCCGCCTGACATAGATCTAGATTTAGTAGGAAAGATTACAAATATATATATAGTTCGTCCATCGTGGTTCGATGATGACCACTTTGTCATCCAGTGGGCTGAGGGCTTTGCACTGGGGTTTTGTGCCTCCTCATGTGGCTGGTGAGACCTATGCGAGCCCGGAATGTTCGGCCGCACTCTGGGCAGGTAATTCCAGCTGGAGCTAGTGTCGTTTGCCTTGCTTTCCTTCTCTGGCGTTTATACTGCTCATAACTGCTGTATAACTCCTACAAATCTATGTTTGCCCAAATGTTTCCAATAATAATTTGTTCTTCATCGGCCAGTCTATGTATATATGTCTATGGCCTTGACTATGTTTCATCACGCTCACATAAAATAAACTTCACAGAATTCTAAATGCAGCTGGTAAAGTCATTGGCCAAAAAAACATCCCATTTGGGCAGCTGTTAGAGAAAAACATGCATATAAAAGATTCTAGAAAAAAAAATCACTTCTTTTGTCAGGATTTTGTGATTTTACAATGACTTAAGAGATACAAGACACCGATAGCAAAGATGAACAGACAGAAAAACTCTACTGGCAATAAAATCATTAAATAGACACTATCTGATATAAATTTTTCGCATGTAAATTATGAGTGAGTATGGTGTGAATGCATATTTTGGTTTTCTATAGTTATAATGTTTTATTTGGTGTAAAGCACAAATTGTAGGGCAAATTTCCTTAATGATAATAAAGATTATTATTGTTATTATTTTTATCCAGCTATAAAAAAATTAGTTCAAAACCAATTCTGCTATTTACTAGGGGTTTCTGCGTTCTCCTGAAATTCCAGGATGTCCTGGATTATTTCCGAATTAAAAAAATAAGTCCTATAATTCTCCTGGAATTTTAAAATAACTTCTTAAATGTCCTGGAATTTCGCTGATCGAAAGAACCCCCCTCCCCCCCCCCCCCCAAAAAAAATAATTAATAAATAAATAAATTTGGCACCATTGCCGAGGATGGGCCGTCGCAGCGGAAATAAATGCGAAATTAGCGTTTCCGAGTTTGCGCAGAATGTGTTTACTGTTCCTTGACAATATATAGATATAATTTAGATCTATATATATATATATATATATCTTAGTATCGTAATCAGATCGATTTTTCAATGAACACGTTGATTTTCATCCAAAATGGAACTACGTTACGTATCTTTTAGACTTAATTTTTCCTGTTTCATGTTGTGCCCTTATAGTTTCATTATAGTACATATTCAGATTATATTACATTTGTGCACTGGCACAATTTAATAAATAAAATAGGTCTAGTCCAGTGACCTAGATAGATCTGTGTCCTAAATCTAATAATATATATACAGAGTATAGGTCTAATCTAGATCTAGATGTCATCTTAGTTTGTTATTGTGTGTGGCACTGTGTTCGATCTAAGCTAGTGTCACACTCATTAGTTCTAGATGTCACAACTTGTATTCTTCTATGT
>JADKLZ010005465.1:14342883-14375293 GCA_021533235.1 Biomphalaria straminea | reverse complement strand
TAACATTACTTTGTCTTATTTGAAACTAGCATAACATTAATTTGTTTGCTCTATGTTTCACTCTCTAGACAAGCGCTGTGATGTCCCAGCTGATGTTGTTTTTATCATGGATTCGTCAGACAGTATTAAGGCTGAGGAGTGGGAGCAAGAGAAAAAGTTCGTGTCTGTTTTAATAGACAGTCTCCATGTGGACAGACACGCAATACACGTTGGGGTCATTGTTTATAGCACGGATATTGGATTGGTAAGTGGACCTATGGCTTCATATATCAACGATGCTGGACATTCTAAGGATTTCCTGTGTTAAAGCGTCACCTCTTATACTAATTAAGCCATTTTAAATATTTATTAGAACTACTCGTACGTTAGATTATAAACATATTAAATATATGTCAATAGGTTATAGATTTGCAACCATTCAAGACTAAAGCAGAATTAAAACGTATGCTTGAAGAAGCTGCTCATATGGAACTTGGTAAGATTTGAAAATAAAATAAAACACAAAATTGTTTTGTTGAATTGTGCTTTAAGATACTTTCTTTTTTGTAGGATCTGAAGTACATCTGAAAGAAAAAAAAAGTATCGCATTATACATATGCTATATAATCTTGATTATGAACAGAATTTTAATATTTTAAGTTGTATTGACTCATTGTTTGATCATTTGGTCTGGAAGTAGATTTAATATAAATCTTTCCACGCTAAAATGTTAAATATTGACAGTGTCTTACGACCTAAATTTCTGCCTTCAATCTTCACAGGCACAAACACTGCCAAAGCCATTGAGACATTGATTAAAATGTCTTCAGATCAAGGCAGGTATGTTTTTGATGCTAAACAAATTGGTGTCATCATCACTGATGGGAGATCCTCTGATGTCCAACAGACTATCAGTGTAAGTTGTACCATTTACCAAGGATGTAGAACTACATAAGGTATTGTCTGATTGTTGGCCGCCTTCACTTTTTAAACGACAACTGCTCATCTAGAAGGATGAGAGCATGGGCATTGGTTACATTCAGAATGTTGTCACTCACAGTTCCACCACTCCATCCAGAAATGACAGACAGCTGATAAAGTTTATGGTTAGCAGTTTCAAAGGCCAACGACAGAAAATGTAGTAATTATAAGCACTTCACGTCTTAAAAATAGTTCCAATGGCATGACATGCCTGAGCATTAGCCAGGATCGGAACGATGTCGACCACACAACAGGTCCCCTTATAGTCAGAATGTTGTCGCTCACAGTTCTAACACTGAGAACTGCAAGCTGCATTAGTGTCACCGGCGCCTGATTTTTCCACAGATTGGTCTCCCGAAGCCTTTCTCATGTTTGGGTATAATCTAGCGGAAAACCAGCCAACTCCTGGCCTTCACGTGTGGCTCAGATATTCAACTTGAGTAACTATTAGCGATGACAGAAGAAGGGGCAAAGCCTAAATTCCATCTAATACAATTGCTGACAGTCATGTGACTTTGCAAGTCTATACTAGACCCATCGTTTGTAAACTTCCAATATTAGAGAGCGAAATGTAGACGTCATAAATCACACATAAATCTTGATAAATGTTGTTTTTTTTAATCTTGTTTAACTCCTTCCCTGCCTACTTTGACTTACATATCACATCGTCAGTATTCCATTAAAAAAAAAGTCCATCTATTCCAAACATTCATATCGCCTCCAGGCACTAATGTGTATGCTGACGACGTTCAATATAGATATTTTTTTTATTCTATTAAGTATCTATTTCTATCTTGCTTATTCCCCACATATTTCTAAACCTTTTTCGCATCCTAATCATGTTGAATTATATAAACAAAAAATATATTAGAATAATTTACAAATTATTCTTTTTTTTTCTTGCTCTTTTATGATAAAACCAAAATTCTAATTATCCTAGAATTAGTATTTGTATTTCCTTTTTCCAAAAGATAGACCCATAGACACAGACATAGACCTATATATGTTTATATCTATGGGTATACCATGGGTAGACTAAGAATTCTTTTTTCTTATGGCCGTATTCAAATTTTATTCTAAAGATATTGATTTCAATTTGTCTGGTTTCCTGTGGAAAAATGGGAGGTCTATATATAATTTTAATTTCTAAGTATTGTTTTGTTACACCAATTGTTACATCTAATTTTTAACAAAAATATACCCTACACTTTGCGATTCGCCAGTCTAGGACGGTCAATGATTTTTACAGCCTTCAATGACAGTGGAGCGATGCCCTACATTGTTTTTAATAATTTGCAATGTCTTCACAATTGTGCAGCATATCCTCAGCCATCTTGTAGAGGTTTAATTTTGGATAATCTTCAATTACGATGTGTCCACAGTAAAGGCGACTCTTGGTACTATTATTAGACGACTAAGAAACGTCTGTTTATTATGCTGATAGTTTTTTATGTTGTTAGATCCATTGACAAGTCATTCTTTCAGCAAGCCCAACGTGCAAGGAATGAGTTTAACATTGACATGATCGCATTAGGAGTTGGCAATGAAACATTTCTTGAAGAACTAGAAGCTATAGCAGGTTCAGAGAATCGTCTTTTCCAAGTTCAAAACTTCTCAGGGCTCCATAACGTTGTGAAACAGCTGGAAGATCTCATTTGTGAAAGTTAGTCAAGTAAATTTGATAAATTTTTGTGTCAGCTCATTTTCTGAACTGTAGACCCATCTAATGTTCTATCAATTAATGTTATCCCTTACCCACATTGAACTTATCACAAACTCAAATATAGATTCTAATTTAAAATAAAGCTATTATTTTATGTGAATTTAAATATTCTCTCATGGTAACTGCAATAATTGCTAGACTGTCTATAGAGTTTAACTTTTTGTTTGCTCAAAACAGCAGTTATGTTTATAGGAACAAACATACCAAAGTGTCATGCTGCAAAGTCATGTTGACCTACTAATAATATAGATAGTTTTAGATTTTTTTTTTAAAGTGCCAGAAAGTTTTTAAACTTGTAATGCTTCAATACGTTTTAAGTTTCTCTTTCACTTTTTATTTCTCGTTGACACTAATTCCTATTCTGTGACTTTTCATTGATACAGAACTGATTCGTTTATTCCACATACCCATTACAGTTCTATTTTAGATTGTCTTCATGTGCAGGTTCTAAAGTTGAGATAACTATAGCATCCTATTTTAATCAATCATTATCTGTAAAGTATTCTATATTTGTATTACAGTCATACCTACGACTACATCTACTATTGAAACCAGTCCTACAACAACAACTACAATGGAACCTACCACTAGTCCTTATGTCTCACGTAAGTTTGCCTGTTTAAATTGCAGCTTTTATAGAATATATATAATGTTATAAAATGTCAACTACTTTTAAGTTTTTAATAACTTTATAATAATGAACTTATTTCTAAAGTAAAAATTAAAATTTTTAGAAAAAAAAACAAACTAACAATAAAAGCTAAATTGTTATTAACATAAGAAATAATCACATTATGTTTTCTTTTTTTATTTATTTATTCCAAACTGACTTTGCCAATTGATAAACATTTATTGAATGTTTACAACCCACCAAAACAAGAACTGGCTTTAGATGCCAGAGAGACAATAACTGTAGACACTATCATAGCTGGAGATCTAAATGCCCATTCACCTTCCTGGGGCTATGATGACACTGATTTGTCTGGTAAAAAGGTTCATGACCTGTGCAACTCTACTAACCTTTTTCTTTTGCAAAACAAACACTCTCCTCCCACTCTTCTGCATGCTAGCAATGGTTCATTATCACGACCAGACCTTTCTTTAGTCTCTGCTAACTTGGAATCTGTCATAACTTATCAAGTACTAGGCGATATTGGTAGTGACCACCTTCCAATATTACTGACTGCCACTCTTTCTAAAACCAACACCAAGACCACCAAAGAGCCACGAAAGTGGTGCTATACTAAAGCTAATTGGCAAGGATATGAGAAAGCTGTCGACAATGCCCTTGAAAAAATCCATGTAGAGTCTAGCTCTATCGACCTCGTATACCGTCAGATAACAACAGCTATCCTAGGAATGGCTAAAAAGTTTATTCCTCGAACTTACCCTTGTAAAAAATTTAAGATATTTTGGACAGCTGAAATCAACAAACTTGTTACAGCCCGGAAAAGGGCACACCAAAAGGTCCAAAAGAACCCAAACAATCCAACACTCAGGCAGAAATATAACAGACTCAGTCTGCTAGTCAAAACGTCTGTTAACAGGGAAAAACGAGAACGTTGGACCAACACCTGTGCAAAGTTAGACCTAAGGGACAGCTCTAAGGCCTGGAGTCTTCTTAGAAATCTCGAAAATGCTGGGCGTATCAAAACAGCAACCCCATTATCCTCACCCAGTGGGGTAACCATCTCATCAAAGAAGAAAATTGCCACTTTGTTGAACAAATATTTTGCTAAGATCAACAAGGCTGCCAAGAAGTCCCCAATGTCCAAAGCCATTGATAAAGCTCGCAAAGCTGATGAAAAAAAAAGACCGAAAGGAACCACAGACCGAAAGTGCTGAGGGAACGATGAACTCCCCCTTCTCGATAGGCGAGCTTAATGCTGCCATAAGGAAATGCCAGCTCAAAAAGTCTCCCGGGCCGGATGGCATCACCCCTGAAATGCTCAAACATGTAGGGGGGAAAGGAAGGGCCGTGCTCTTGGCATTTGTTAATAGAACCTGGGCTGATGGTCATCTGCCCAGGGCCTGGAAACGTGCCACCATTATTCCTATACCAAAAAAGGGAAAAGATGCTTCCACTGCTGAGGGCTACAGGCCCATCTCACTCACATCTTGCGTGGGAAAGATGGCTGAAAAAATGGTAAATGAGCGCCTGGTTTGGTACCTTGAGAGTGCCCGTCTTATAGCTCCAGAACAGGCTGGTTTTAGGGCTGGAATGTCCGCAATAGACCAAGTCAACATCTTTGTGCAGAGCGTAGCAGATGGATTCCAAAGGACCGAAAGCACATACGCAGTCTTCATTGACTTAAAACAGGCATATGATAAAGTATGGCGGCCTGGTTTGCTTCATAAGATAAGAGCCGTGGGGGTGCGGGGACGGATATATAACTGGATTAGAGACTTCCTACAAGAGCGTACAATAAGAACAAGGATGTACGGAGAAGTCTCAGGGGAAATGACCCTCGAGCACGGCCTCCCCCAGGGCTCCGTCCTGTCATGCATCCTTTTCACGGCCTTCATAAATGACCTACCGGCTCAGCTAAAATGCCAAAAGCTGCTATATGCTGATGATATTGTCCTTTGGAAATCCGGAAGGAGCGCAGCCTCTATACAAAAAGTGTTGCAAGAAGATCTCCATACGCTCTGCTCATACACACAAAAATGGAGGCTAGAAATAAACACCTCCAAGACAGTCTATTCCCTGTTCACGCTCGGGACTGGCATTCTCGAACAACCTTTCCGGCTCTCCCTTAACGGAGTGGCTCTCAGCATGGAAAAGCTACCCAAGTACCTTGGTGTAACTTTAGATCGCAAACTAAAAATGTGTGAGCACATTCAGGATGTTGCAAGAAAGGCCTCAGGGAAACTTTGCATTGTGCGGAAGCTGGCATCCACGAAGTGGGGAGCCCGAGCAGACATGCTCCGATCCCTGTATTTAGGAGCAGTCCGATCACAGATAGACTACAGCCTACCTGTGCAAATTTATGGCTCTAGGACTGCTCTTGAACAGCTTGATAAAATACAGTCCCAAGCACTAAGATTTGTCTGTGGTACCTTTAGGACAAGTCCAGTAAATGCGGCTGAAATAATGGCTAATGTTGTTCCACTAAACCTTAGGCGGGAAAGGTCAGTACTGACCTGCTTTGAGCGATATAAAAGGCTGGACGAAAACCTCCCAGCTAGAAAACTAGTGGATGGTTGGAGATGCAGAAGACGTATCAAGATGCAGTCTTTTATGCACCATGCCACTAGACTATCTGATAAAGCTGGCCTCTCCACCAACCGACAAAACATCCAACGTTTTCACCCCCTTCCCCCCTGGTGTCGCCCAACGACCCCAGACGTACGACTGAGACTAGCAGATCCTAACGCCACCAAGCAAAATCGTTCATCTAACGACCTCCAAATAATAGCACTGGAGACCATTAATGCTTTCAAACCCTGTGCTATTTTTGCATACACTGATGGGTCGGCATTGTTGGACTCCGAAAGAGCAGGCTATGGAGCCTACATCGACTTTCCTGGCTCCCACTCAGTTAAAATCTTTGGACCATGTGGTAGTGTTTGCAGTTTTGATGCGGAGACCATGGCAGTCTGTGAAGCCCTAAAGGTCATCGATTCACATCTCGGCGAGGGACATTTGAGGGCAACACGGATTGTTGTGGTCACTGACTCAAAACCTGTACTACAGGCTTTGCAAAGCCCTGGACCATGGCCCCCCAATATCGACACTGTCATCATGGCCTCACACAACATGAAGCAGCGCTATGGCATTCCTGTGATAATGCAGTGGGTACCGAGTCACATAGGTGTGACTGGTAACACTATTGCAGACTCCTTGGCCCACCAGGGAGGACAAATTCCACCAACTGAACAGGCTGTAAGTTTTCACCATGCCCTGGCTACAATTCAAAAAACTGAAATGGAAAAGTGGTTTGAGTGCTGGGACAAGTCCCAAAAAGCCCGTGGAGTCTGGGAGCGCATGAGGCGCCCTGACCGCACTTCCCCGTGGTGGAGGCTGTCCAGGCCTGAGCAAGCTGTTATAGCACAGTGCAGGACAGGCCACTGTCCTGTTGGCTCATACTTTTCACGGTTATGGCCAAATTTTGACTCACGGTGCCCCTGCTGCGGGGAAGAAGAGGAAACCGTGTCTCATATTCTGTTCGACTGCCCCAGACTTGCTGATCTCCGTCTCGACAGGTCTGGGAAACCAAAATTTCTCGACCTGTATGGTGACGCCTACGCACTACGCAAGACAGCAGGGTTTCTGTCCAGGGCTTTTGCAAGAGAGGATTTAAGCCTCTCAAGCCCTCACTCAAATGGAGTTTGATGATGATGATGATGATTGAACTAGATTTGGACTTATTGTCTTATTTTGCTTACTTATATAGTGTTCATGGTGTCCTGTTTTAGTTTTTTTAATTTCATGCTTTTATCAAATTTTAATGAACATTTTTATTTGTATGCAGTATTCTACATACTATATTATATTATTGTTATTATTAAATGATTTTGATTTTTACAGTCAATAAAAATGACAGAATGGCTTTACAAATGAAGAACTTATTTTATTCCCAGCATTTCCATGCTCCAAACCTGCAGACATTGTTTTTCTAATTGATGGATCCTACAGCGTTTCCCCAGCAGACTGGATCAAAGGAAAACAATTTATTTCTTATCTCATCAACAGTATAGACATTGGTATGGAATCAGTACATGTTGGTTTAGTCGTGTTTGGAACTGACATTGGTGATATTGTACCCTTAATGCCATTTAAAAGTAAGTAGGTCTAATTCAGTTCTAATTATTTAGTATGAGGAAGTATTTTTTTTTATTTGCATAATTTTGTTTTCTATGTTTCCATTCTGATTGCAGACTTTATTGTTTAAAAGTATAGTAAAATATCTTTCATAATTAATAATCTACTTGTATCAAGCAATCCTTCTTTCATTCCAACTAGTCACAACTTTCACAAATGAGAAATTTTTATTATTTCAAAGATGGCTCTATGAATGATAAAAACTGTAATTCTAATTTAATTATAATGTTTAAATAAAAATGAATTCATGGTTTTCAAAGAAACCCAAAAGATTGTTGCTTAGCTGAAATTCTAACTAATAAGAATATTAAATTAAGTAAAGAATAATAAATGACCTCTCTTTTTGTAATGTAAATGAAAATGGAAAGGACATTACCCATCAACAAAGCATTAACAGAATGTAATTAAACTAGATTATGAAAAGAAGAGGCAAAAAAAAGATAAGCTAAAGGATACAAATAAAAAATGTAACCAGATTTTAAATGAAATTGTAAAAAAAAAACTATCATTGTTCAGTGCAACATTATCAGGAATTAAAACGACTAGAGTTTCATATTTCTCTTAGAAATTGTAATACATTTATTACATATAATACATCTATGAGATTCATAACAAACATATTTTCACATTTCACTAGAGTAACACCTTTAGTAAAATCATTAAATTTAGAAAGCCTTCAGGATAGAAGACTTAAAAGTAAAGTAGCAATTATACATATAACACTGAACCATAATCTTCAAATGCAAAAACAAAATTAAATATAATACACAGAAAGACACAAAGATAAAGGCACATTCCTCATTCCATATGCTAGGATAAATTTGTACAAAAGCTCCTATTTGTGCATGGAATGGGTTGCCTGAGCTAGCCAGGAAAACCCGTGACTTGGCGGACTTTAGGTCATTGGTAAATAATAATGAGTAAATGCATGACGCATAGGATATAATCATCTTCTTTTTTGAAGTAACGTCTGTAACATATAAGATAAAAAGATAAGATAGTTGGTTATCTAATTCTTACTATCATTTGATTGAAGTTTATTTCTAGCTTATGCTTTCACTAAGTATTTCCCTGAGACTGAATTTAATCTGATTTTATTGCATGTTCCATTAGTACTATAGGGCCTACCATATCAATTAAAAAAAAAACTGCCTTTGTTTGTTTTTTTTTTCTAAAGACTTTAGAAAACATATAAGTTAAAGGAATATTTATAATGTTACTTTTTGTTTTTGTTAAAATTAACATTAACATTCACCTAGATAAAGCTGAATTAAAAGCTTCAGCATCAGCACTGGTTCAACCACCTATAGCTAAAACTAACACAGCTCTGGGTATAGAGACTGTGAATAGCATGCTAGCTTCACAAGGACGTCCTGATGTCCCTCATATTTTGATTGTAATCACTGATGGAAAGAGCTCAAATCCTTCAGAAACTAAACGTCAGGCTCATCTTGCTAAACAAAAGGTATAGCGTCTAACTTTTTAACTTTTTAATTGAAGAAAATCATTTACTTGAAATTTGAAAATTATTGTTTTATAACTGTCCTTCTAAATACTATAGAAGTTTTGTACACTTAAGTTCATCAGAAGAAAGTCAGTAGGGTAAAGTCTCATGAGCAGTAAGAGATGATTAGTGTGTGTTTTGTTTAATATTAACAGTGGGTTAAATGTCAAAACCTTACCTACATGTCAGATGATTTTATTGATCATAACAAACCTTAATGTTAGTATCATGTACTGTGTGCTCATCTCATTACTTTGTATTGACATCCTTAAGTCATATTTTATGTTTGATAATATTTTTTTCACCTCAATTAAAGGGCATTGTGATATTCGTTGTGGGTGTTGGCAATCAAGTTGTTCAAGAGGAAATGTTAGACATGGCCACATCAGCACAGTCAATGTTTGATGCTCCAGACTATAAGTATCTCATTGGCATGGTCAAAGTGTTGAGAGACAACATTTGTATAGGTCAGTTGCTGTTTCAAATGTCACAACAAATAAAAGGAAAAAAAAATTATACAAAATTTTTAAGAAAGATCAAATGAAACTTGGCAATTAGCTCTAAAAATTACTTCTTCCATTAGTTTTAACTTAAAAAAAAAAAAGTATCCCTTTCAGACCTAGTGGTCTATAGGGCAGATGATGTAAAGGTCATCTGATTCTGTGGCCCACGGTTAACGAGGGTGTCATGTGGCCAGCACAACGACCAACCACCTTTACTTTTCCCCAACTAATGTCAGATACCCATTAGAGCTGGGTGGACTCAAGAGCGCCCGAAAATCCCGAAATAAAAATCCCAGCATTCACCAGGATTTGAACCCGGGACCTCCAGTACGGAAGCCAAGCGCTTTACCGCTCAGCCACCGCACCCCTAGTTTTAACTTAGTCCTTTCAAAATGTTGTTCTTAGCTCTATGCTTTTTTTTCCCTATCTCAATTTTGCTGAATTCTATTATTTGTTTGTAGTAATTCAAGAGAACACAACTCTGTCCACAAGTCTGTCCACTACAACAACAAGAGTAACTACTCAACCTACAATTCCAGGTTTGTTAACTATTACTGATGGCTGAGATTTATATTAAAGTTTTTATCCTTAAAGACTTAATTATTTCTAGACAAAATACAAATATAAAGAGTCTTTTTATATCTAACATATTCATTTTGAATAATTTTTTTTTTGCCTTTGTTAGCATTGTGTCAACAGTGTTTGGTTGAGGGTGGAGTCGGCTTCAACCCTTTGCCAGATGACTGTGAAAAATATGTTTTGTGTTTGCCAAATGGTGCTTCATACACACCAAGCATCAAGTCCTGCCCATTTGGAATGTTCTGGAGTCATGAAGCTGTGTCCTGTCTTGATGCTAGATATGTTCATTGCCCAGCTGGTCAGTTTTGATGCTGTAGAGGTTTTGTACACATAGCAAAGTTATGTAGAAATTAATATTGAAATATGTTTGAAATTAACTAGTAGATATAGAAATAAGTCTATAAAAAACAGTTTGTTATTGAAAAAAAAACTGTATAAATAATTATTAGGTCATTAAATATCTTAGTTGCTGAAAAAATTATTTTCTAACAAGAAATATATTTTGTTCTCACTTTCCCATCCCATTGTTTTCTAGATAAGTGCAAGAATTCCCCTAACCTGAAAAGGTACCCTACAACCTCTGATACTGCAAATTGTAGAAGTTTTTTGAGCTGCGTGACTGGACGGTCCAGTCCTTTATGCTGTGAAGTTGGTTACAGGTACAGGGATGGACCTGGATGTATCCCTGATCCCTCTTGTCAGGATCCTTGTCCTTTAGACGTAACTATATACAACCAAGGTAATTAAGATTGGACGGACTTTTTATGTGGATGCTGAATATTTCTATGAAGTAAATATGAACATTATCAGTAAGCCCTTATTATTAAACAGTTATATTTTCAAATGCATATGTTAAAGATACCATTTATCCAGTGAATTTCCTTGCCAGGTGCTTGCCAGTTTCGCCCTGACCATCAGAGTTACTATAGCTACTTAGAGATCCTACCAGGCCAAGGAAATATCAGAAGGAACTGTAAGCCTGGCCAGATGTACAGCCATAAACATTGTGCCTGCACTTATGATGTCAGTCTGGTTGTACCACAAATTGGTAAATGTTGTTTTCAGTTTGATACTAGAGACATGACCTTGAGTATAGTTTTATTGCTATGAGTTAATTTTAAGAAATTACCATCAACATGCTTCACTGAATTGTTTAGTAGGATGGGACTTCAAAATAATTTAGGCTTGCAAGAATGGGATGGTAGAATGATTGATACAAAGAAAACTTATATTGGGCAATAACAGAAATTGCTGCCTAATTTTGAATGTCTAAAGTTGTTGATAAGTTAACTTTGTAATCCATTTATTGTAGATATTTGTCTTAAGCTTGTAGGGATTATATTTGTTTCTGACTTTCCTTAGTTGCTTAATACTTTTAATGTTAATAATAAGGCTTGTCTTTGAGTCTGTAGATTAATTAGGAATACATTATTTCCTGTGGCTACATAGCCCCAGCTACAACTAAATACTTGACCACATCCAGAACAGACATAAACCATTGTCTGCCAGATGATGTCAATTGATATGGAGATAGATGTATTTGTTAGCTTCTTTACTCTCTTTCTGTCCAAATGACTTTTTAAAACTTTGCCTCTTTTACTATTTTTACTTACAGACCTACCGATTAGTAGACTTACAGATTGTAAAATAAAATTTATTTAACATCCATTTTCAGGATGTTTACCAGCTGTCAAGTTGACTTTTAATGGTACTTTTGATGACAGTTCAAAGAATCATCAACATATTGAAGTCAAAGGAGTTGGCTTGTCCACTGTTGGTTCAGCTGTATTTACTAATAACAGCCTCATATCATTGCCAAATACAGCTAATAAAGAGTTTGGAGATAAACTTCTTATTAGACTAAAATATAGAGTCATTAGGAATGTACAACCTGGACAAGTATGTGAGCTTCTTATTTACTTGCTTCTTATTCTTGATGTATGTTTTTTTTTAGACATTTTAATATTTAATTTATTTGTTATTGAACTTGCTTTATTTACAAAACAAAATTTAATCAAATTTAATGCTTTTGTTTTTAAATGAATTAGGACAACAATTGTACAAATTTATAACATCAGGGAATTCAGGGAAAGGAATCCAATGGACCCTCACACAAAAGCTGGAAGACCTAGAATTCGCTGACAACATAGGCTTATTATCACACAGACTACAGGATATGCAAGAAAAGATCACAGTCTTAAGTGAAGTAGGAAAAAGAGTAGGCCTCAAAATAAACCACCAAAAAACAAAAGTACTTAAAGTAAACAACAAACAAATTGGAGACATAGAACTGGATTCCCAGGCCATAGACCAAGAAAATTTTATATACCTTGGAAGTGTAGTCAGTGTAACAGGTGGAACTGATGAAGACATTAAACGTCGTATAAATCTAGTGCATCAGACATTTACACAGCTAAAACCAACCTGGAAATCTCCTCACATCTCAAACAAGACAAAAATAAGAATCTTTAGCTCTAATGTCAAGGCTGTCCTACTGTATGGTTCTGAAACATGGCGAATAACTGAAGTGACAACAAGAAAAGTACAAACCTTCATCAACAGATGCCTGAGAAATATCCTAAAAATAAAATGGTACGACAAAGTAGAAAATACCAAACTGTGGGAGATGAGTGAGCAGAAAAATATAGAAATGCAGATCTTAGAGAGGAAGTGGAGATGGATTGGTCACACCCTTAGAAAAGATACCAGCAGCAGAGATAGGCAGGCCATAGAGTGGAACCCCTAGGGAACAAGAGGTAGAGGAAGACCAAAACGAACATGGCGACGCAGCATACTGGAGGAAGTCGAAAGAGCTGGGAAGCCATCAAGAAACTTTCAAGAGACCGTGGAGAGTGGCGTGTTTTTGTCGAGGCCCTATGTTCCACAAAGAACACAAAGGAATGATGATGATGATAACATCATTGATGCAGCATAGGAAAGGTGGGGGTTATTTTCCAAAGGTAATGGCTTGTTCGGACAAGACTACCTATTAGGTCACCTCTTTAAGCAAATCATCCTAATGACTGCAAGAAATGTGAGAGATTTTTTTATTGCAAAGATCAAGAGAATGTGGCTCATCAGCAAAGGCTAAGATGTCACATTAATCACGTAACAAACAAAGAAATTTGATGCTGAATGGGCACTTGCCTACTCAGCAAGGTTGTGACTTAGCCTTGCCTAACATTTGTGAACATGTTCTCAGAAAGAATCATGCTCTGTGATCTCTGTGCCAAAGACATGAGTTGGGAAGAGGCTGTAAACTTACTGGAGACTGATTTCTATAGAGACAGCTTGATGCCTAATGGGCCAAATGAGGCTGGAGCATCTAAGTAAAAGTCTTGCAACATACAGGTTCCTTATATATTGATCAGTAATAATCACTTACAATCATTTATATATAAATCAGTATTTAGACATAGCTGAAACAAGTTCTTTTGTATGATGGACTAGTTGGGACAGCCATTTGATTTCAGACACACTGATTGTTTGGATGAATTTTAGAGTTAATCCTTCAATAGAAAGACACATTAGACAATCAAGTTTTAGATGGTATTGATAGGGACAATAAAAATAAATGAGTCAAGCAGGGCAGTAGGTAATATAGGTCTAGATGAGAAATAATGAAATCTAGTACATGACCTTATGTAATATAAACTTTTTAATGCTTGGAGGCAAAACTTTCATAATCAAAAGACATTTTAAAAAGTTATTAGAATAACTTAGATGACAGACAATTGGGTTCCTATCAGATCATATGTATACATACAAACTAAATTATTTTATACTCTACTTACTTCAAAGCATTTTCACAGTAAAAAACAATTTTTTATGACATTTCAAACATTATTATTTTGTTCTTAAAATGATGAAAAATATTCTTTTTTTTTTTCTTTTCCAAAATTATACTTTTAGTAGAAAGAAGGTTTGCAACTCTTTTATGAGAACTGAGGATGATGTTGACTGGTTTTTAACAATAGTACACCTGATTTTATGATATTTGAAATAAATATTTTGACTTCAGATTGTTGAAAATATTTCATATACTATATGTTGAGATATAAATAATTACAATTATAATTACAAATATTTTGTAGATGAAAAGATTTTTTTTTTCTTTAGACTTTTACATCCAATAATTGGGGATTCCAAGGCTGGTTAAATAAAGAAAACAACACACACAATTCTACAGAGATTTTAAACAGTGAACTTTTGAGGAATATTTCAGACAAGATTCATATTTCTGGTAGGTTTTACTTTAGATATTTTTTGTTGGTATGTATTTTTTAAAGTAAAACTAAATTAATTGTTATCAAAATGTCATTTTCCTTTCTAGGCTCAGAAAGCAAAGCCTTGGAAAAGATGACATTCATCAAAAATGGGTCAATAGTACGAGATCCAAGTTATGTTTTTACAACAAATGACACTTGGACCAACATGCAATTATCTGGCAATATTGTTCAGCTGGGAAAACTAGGAAACATGAACTCTTCTGTCATGGAGAATGGAGTTTTATACATCTCTAATGGAAAAGGAAAACTTTTGATTCAAGAAGCTCACAAAGGGTTGAAAAATTCAATACTTTCCAGATGGACTGTTGTGTCAGTTAATGTAGATGGCAGCACAGGTATGATAGAGGAAACTGGTTTGGGCAGTGTACCAGAGGCTATTCAAGTAAGTTTACAACAGCATGAAATCTTTAGGGTGTTGACACTGTCACAATTGAAGATTGTGGTGCCGGGGATTCTATCTTGAATTATATGTATCTTGAACAAAGACGATCTAGAATTCAAAATGAGTAATACTCCGTTGAATCAAAACACAGGAACTTTATTCAAACTTAACATAAGTACAGCTATGTACAAGATATGATTCAATAAAATGAAAAGTAGAACATAGACATCTTTCTTAAAAAATACAGAGCTATTAAAACACGTCTGCTCACAAGAACAAATCTGCATCAATTGATATTTAGCCGGGACTTTTTTGGGCGCGAACTCTTGGCGCTAAGCCTTTCAAAAATGTCTTTTTATTTTAAACTAACCAATAGATTTGAAACATGTGTCTGCTGACAAGTTATAAATAGGTTTCGGGTAAATCCTGAGGTACAGTTAAAAACCTAGATTTCTATTTGCACACAAGCTCTTACAAAATATGAAATATACAGATAAACCTAGAATGGCATATGTGACAGACAGGCTAGGCTGTTTTTCTTGTGAGAAAAAAAACCTATGGCTGAAACTGTGAAGAAGAGCTTTCAGATTAAACTGTGGTTGTGAATAAAAAATTATTTAATTTAATTAATTCAGGATTTCCCTATTATTTTGAATTTACATCACTAGCAAGATATCATTGAAAGATTTATTTATTTATTTATTTAACTATAAATTTTGAAATGCTATTGCTTTTTCGGATTTCAAAAAAAGTTTTCAATGATGAAAGAAATATTCATGAATAGCAAAGGATGAAACCACTTTTTGGAAAAACATTCAATGTTTTAACTGTTTTTATCACCAGGAGAAGTTTGGGTTTGTACTGAGGCCACCAGTAATACATAGATGGGCTTTTCTTAATCCTGATGGCTATGTTCTACAACAAGGAGAGGGATTAATTCCCCCTGAAGTCATCAGTCGCTATGAAGGGTTCATTGATGGTAGACTAATACAGTTCGATGATCAAGGGGGTGTAATTCTACAGTGAGTTATTAGTTTTGCTCATTGAAATAAAGTAATCTTTATTTTGAATAAGTTAATAAGTTTTGCATAAGAAAGATAGCTAGTAAGAAAGAATTGCTAGGGACAACAGATAAAGGGAAAAAGTTTTATCCCCAGCAGAGAAAAGCAAATACCAATCTGTTGTCTATATGACAATCTGTTCTCTATGTAACAATCTGTTGTCTATGTGACAATCTGTTGTGTATGTGACAATCTGTTGTGTATGTGACAATCTGTTGTGTCTGTATATGTGACAATCTGCTGTGTCTGTATATGTGACACTCTGTTGTGTCCATTCACTAAATAATTAACATAGAAATCTTTTTTGTTACTTTTTGTTTGTCTTAATAAGGACACAAAACTAATCTATGTATAAACAATGTAACAATGTATTAACCAAAAGGGAGGCAACTCATACTCAATAAAAGATGGCTATTTATTTATAGATTAAATGAGGACACACATAGTTAGCAATCTCTTGGTTGGCAGATTTTGCCTACAAGACTTATTGTTGACATTTACCATTGCCACTACCACAGTGTCATGGTCAATTTTTTCATCAGGTATATCTTTGAATCACAGGAAAAACCATTTGACTACCCCGCCGATCACCTAGGTGGCTTATTTCTTTTGTCACTTGAGCGGAAATCAACAGTTTTTATTTCTCATGTGGTAATAGGCATCAGTAATAGGAAAAATAATTAAAAACTAAATATTTTTTGTTATTGTTTATAATAATTTGCAATAGTATAGCTTTGGGGTGTGGATATGTCATATATGGCTAAAGGTGGACAACAATTAGAATTGAATCAGAGCTGAACAGAATAATATTTATTATTACTACCAAAACCACTAATGCAGGGGCAGTTATTGTTGTGTCAATAACCTATTATTTGCACTCTTTGCTGACAGTGTGTTTGGACTTTGTATTTGACTGCCCTATCTAATGAACTACTTACTAGTCTGCTTTGCTTCATTCAGGTGGAACATTTCTAAACCAGATGGATCTGAGCTTCAACACGGAACTGGCAGTTTTCCAAGCAATTTGGTTGATACTTTTAAATTATCCTCTTTGCTGTCTCCTAAGCAAACATCCGCTGTATGGTCAATTCTCTCTGCCAATGGAGATGTGCTGGACTCAGGAAAAGGTCTCATTAGATTAACATAACCTTATAATGTATAAAATATCCCTTTTTTTAAGGGCTTTTCTAACCAACTAAAAGTTTTTAATTGATTAATTTTTCACAACAAAAAGAATAATGTTTTTTTAACACTAACTTTGAATTCAAAATTAAAACATAACTCACTGAACATCTCTCTGTGTAAACATCTCATTTCTGCTAATACAGGTTTACTTTCTACTTGATCAGCTTCCATTTAGACTACAGTTTTTAACATTAGCACATACAATGATAACCTCACATCAAAACAAAGTATTTATTATTATTATTAGTAACCTATTATTACTCTAGTAGTTCTTATTCTCTATTGGATCTAAGACATTACCATCAATGTCAATGTAGAGTTTATTATTTATCATAAATCTATGTTCTAATTTTAATACATAGTTTACTCTCTAATGCATTCGAATTCATTCTTCAATGTTGGGAAGCATGGTTGAGAGGCTAAGTACACTTGAATTTGGCTTGGCTGGGGGGCTTGAGGTTCGACACCCGACTCCGGCAGAGTTGTGTTTACTGAGTGCGTAGTGGCAGCACGGAAAACCTTCTCCAAGATACCCACTCCCACCCACTAGTCCACAAATGAGATTAGAACATAGCGCTCTGAGCATGCTATAAGCATGAAAGTAGTGCAATATAAAACCTATAATTTATTTGTATTTTATGAATGTTAATCTATAGTTTCTACTCTGCAGTTAATCTGTATTTTTATTGTTATCTTAAATTAGTAGCTTGCTGTCAATAAGTTCTTTATAAAAAAAACAACAACTTTGTATTGGTTAGGGGAAACAATTCCTGCTGACAAGGTACAACTTTATGCTGGAAATCCACTAGTTACTCTATTCCAGTCTACCAGTAGAGATGGACACTCTCCAATATGGCATCTTTCTCGACCAGATGGAGTCAAACTAATTCAAGGTCAAGGATCTGTGCCACAAGGCATTGCTCAATTTATTAAAGGGGAGATAATGCTTCCACAGGTACTTTAAAAACTTTTTTCAACAGTGTAAAACTCATAAATCTAATTTAGTTTTTCTGTATAAAATAAAATTTAATCTATGACTATTTGTGGAAAAATCTCAACCAAAATATCAGATCAAAGATATATTTTTTTTAAAATTAATTTGCATAATTATGGCAGATCACTTCTGATAAACATGTGAATGAAAATGTGGCTGAACTCTTTTTGCATTTGATTGTTTACTGTATGAGAGATTCGAAACCAACTGGGATCACATATTTGTATCCTCTACATTTTACAGACCATCATATCTCATACCTTGGAAACTTTGAGTGCAGTTTGCTCATTCTTGATTCTATTCTTTAAAAATATTTATTTATTATGTAGATGTCATCAATAAATGGCTGGAAAGTGGAACTCCCTAATGGTGATGTCCAATCTGGCACAGGTCCCATTCCACAACATATACTTGATATAATCATAAAACACTACACTGTGTCCAATAGTATGGTGAGTTCTATTATTACTTGTTAATGATAATAGTATGTTAACAAGCACACTGAGGGTCTTTTTAAAGATATCTGAAATAAAAGAGGATCATTATGAAAGAAAATCATTAAATTAATAATGTATGAAGTTAACATTAGAAATACCTCTTGGTAATAAAATCATCCTCACTGCAGGCAGCTCTAAGTTCAAATTTCTTAATAATCTGTGCAGCTATGCTGCTTCATTTTAAACTGAAATATTTTTTAATGACCCGCTATAGGTAATTAATGTTCTCTAGTATCATGATAATAGAATTGTAACTAACATATCTTTACAAAGTTACCTGACCAACTGGTGCAAACAAGTGGACACCAATCACTGGGTGACACACAGACTTCCTTCCTCAGTCAAGGTTCCAATCTGAAGCAACAATGGGAGATTACTCTGCCTAACGGCAGTGTTCAACATGGTAGTGGACCATTGAGCTCTGACATACTGACTTTACTGGCTCAACAAAACTTAGATCCAACACACTTTCAAGGTGAATCATTCACTACTAATTAAACATCTTTAATTTGCTGACAATTAATGAGGAAGCTAATCTGAACTGATTTCTGTGTAGTTTTAATTGAATGATTGTGTAGACAGACCACTGACACCTAATAGCTTCATTTTTTTTAAATTTCTCAAACATCCAACTACTACTAGAGTGTAACTCTATAATTTTTAAACTTATCAACAGAATCTTTCTTTGTTTTCATTCATTTAAATATATATATATAAACAACAGGATAAATAATAATTACTAGCCATAAATATTTCATGGGCTATTCCCAAAAATGTGTTTTGCTTATTGTAACGTGTACAAATCAATCCCATAATAAGAAAACTATTATGAAATAAAGGATGCAATAAAAAGAACATACACACATTTTCTTTTTTTTTTTGTTAGGGTGGGGGGGGGTATAGCAAAGTTTTCCAATTTAAACTTAATTAATTCTTAGCAAAAAGACAAACTAAATTTTCTGATTAGATAATTGGGTCTTTTGAAGAATCGTTCTCTGGTAACAAAAAAAAAAGCATTATAATAGAAATCTTTTCTTACGAATAACAAAACAAAAGAAGTAATTTGTGTATATACATTCATTTTTTTAAAAACCTTTATTGCTTTTTATCTGTTTGGTAATATTTCTTAGTCTATGTAGCTTACTGATATTTGTAATAATTTTGTAGGTAACATTAGAACTAGAAGAGCTGCAAAGTCATCAGAAGCCATGGATGTACTGTCTAATTGTGCTTCATCCATTCAATTGTTAACATCAGATAAAGACATCATGATGACTGTTACAACATCTAAATACACCAATGGTGTTAATGTTACATTGCCAATTGTGAGTTACACAATTTTTTTTTCTTATTATTTTAGATTTTAAAAAATTCCACTGTTTGTGGAAGTCTTTGTGGCATTGTTTATTTGAGGCAACATTTATTATATAAGTTGTAACTATCTCACAATTCATGCACACATTTGCAGGTACTTAGTAATACACTGATGCAAATGAGTTTATTGCCTTCAAAGTCAAACTTGACAGGCTTTGTTTAAAGTTTTGTTACATAATACTCAAATGTTTGTCAAGGCTTTGGGATAATATCTTTGTAGAAGTTTCTTATACTAATCATAAACTCATCTCACAAAGTTATAATTTATTAGATGATACCTAGTCATAGCAAGATTTTCAAAAAGCACTAAATATATAAATAAACTACTCTTTGGATAGATTTTATTAAAAAGCTTAAAGTTTTCTTTCTAGATCTTATGTTCTATTGTGCAGGTTAAAGTTCATTCAGATAATTAAGAAAGATGCAAGTAACATGATGTCAGCTATTTATTCATAGTAACTTAAAAATGTAAATTCTGGAACTATAGAAGGATTTTTAAGTGTAGGATCTTCATCTTAAATGCAAGCATCTTATAAATTTCATATTTTTTAATTAATTATTTTTTTTTAGGTAATAATGTTTTGTTTGGTATAATGCACAAATTGTATGACAAATTTCCTTACTGACAACAAAGATTATTTTTATTATTATTATTTTTATTATTGTTATTATTAAAATAGCTGCCTGGTTGTGTGATATGCATGCTGGACAGTCATTTGAGGTCTTGAGGCTCCTGGGTTTATACCCAAATCCTGTTGTCCTGTGGGAGATGGAGCTTGGATGTAGATTTAACTTTGATCTGAAACATGTCAAACATTCTGCAAACATTTTTTTGAAATGACAAATATCATGTGTTGTTTCTACAAGCTAATCAGTAGTTTTACTCTTAGAATGTTTCTCTCTCTCAATCTAGCATGATGGCATGAATGATGTGTGGTTAAAATATGATGGTCAACATCTAACTGGAATCGTCAATGGATTTGTTATGAAAAAAACTTTATCAGGTAAGTTGTGAAGAAGAATTGATTAATGAAGATGTTGATTGTATGTAATGATATCGTGGAATCATAATTGTTTGCATGTAATGATACCCCACAATAAAAGTTGTTTTTAGGTAAGTTTATCCTGAAATGAAGGTTGTTTGTATGTACACCATACATTACAATAATTTTGTTCGGAAATGAATTTTTTTTTGTAAATGCTATCTTGAAATGAAAATTGTTTGTTCTAGGAACTATTATTATTGTTTGTATGTTTTAGGAACTATTCTTAGTTCACCACAGCCATTGACTATTGGCCACTGTCCAGGAAGAGAAAGAAATCAATTTATTGGAGAAATAGATCTGGTAAGTGCTACACTATTGATATGTTCAGCTGTACTCTTTCAGAAAGGGTGTAGTTAATGTCTTAATGTTTACAAATTGTCATCATCATTTCCCAGGATGATATTTGAAACTACTATCACTATCAACTTCTAAAAACTTGACACACACTCCCCAACAGTAGTATCTAGTGATGCATAAGTCAACTGATTCAGGAGAAGCAGACTTTGCTACAGTATCTATTTGTTAGTCTCATCGATGTTTTTTTTTCTTTAAAAGTATAAACTTGTGTTTTTTCTGAAATGCCCGCCATATATTCAGTTTATATTGACAATTTATTTTGTTCTGTCTTAAACAATGAAACATTTATCAAACTCACTTCATATTGAAAATAAAAATTTTTAGATTGTTAAACATAAATGCAGGTTTGTATGACAATCATGTTTTAAACACAGGACTAATAAACCCAGGATGACTGATAGTTAAAAATCTATAAATATTATATTTGTTTGTTAAAGTTACTAAATTATATATACAAATTTATAATGTATAAAATAATGTTGTTAAGTTTTTATAATATGTTTTGTATGTCTTTTTTTCAGATGGAGATGCATCATTGTTTGCCTTGAGTTAGAAATGCCCAATGAAAAAAGTATATACTAGTTTGGTATATTTTCAAAATTTACATGCCTGTGCAAACCTTTTTTAACAACATACTGACTGACTAATTAAAATCAATGTCTATAACAATGAAGTATTTAAATAAAATACCAAACTAGACATTTACATCAATTCAAATAAAAAGCCAAGGTCAAGATGTTTAACAAATGTTTCTTTTTAATATTGTCACTCAGTATGCCTTAGTACTATTGTGTTCTACTGTAACATGCAAAGTACATAACATTCCTTACTTCAACATCTGGATCAGTTCATGTTTAACCACAGACTAATTGATATACATTACTGGAACCCAATGATCAGTTCATGTTTAACCACAGACTAATTGATACACATTACTGGAACCCAATGATATGTTGTCATAGAAATTATAAAAGACAATAAATTAATAACAACTACTACATTTAGACTGCTATTATAATCAGATTGCTACCTTCTACTATGAAGGTTATTGACATCAAAACTTATTTTTATTGTAATGCAAATGTTGGCTGATACAATGAAACAAAACATGATGGCAAAGTTTACATGACAATAGAAACAAAGTTCTAATCTCTGTTCTTTTAAGAGATTGGTTCAATGGTGAACGAAAAATAATAAAAAAAAAGGATTTCTTTACATTTTTAGCAGTTATTTAAATTCTTTGAAAACTTCTTAAGTATAGGTTACAATAATACTGTAAGATAATACTGGCAGTTAGAAACATACAAAATAAATAGCACCACAGTTTAATATAGAATTAAATATAAATAATTTTTAAACAAAAGCTTTGTACAATAAAATACCTTTATAAGTATTCACTTCACTGGCAGCATAAAAATAGAGAGCTATATTGACAACTCAAAATGTTTTTTTTCCTTACATGGACAAAAACTAACAAAAAAATAGTTTGAAAAACAAATTTTTTTAATGCATTTTTAGTTATGGCATGAAAATGTATTTTTGTTTGAGTTTATATGCCTGCATTCACAAGACTATAATTGAATTAAATACAATCATGATTCATATTTCAATAGTTTTGTTTCATTATGTAACTACAATCATATGAAAGTATTATCACAACAATACACACTTTTGTTATTGCTGAATTATTTAAGAAACATTTTCTCTTAATCAAATGTATGCTTACATTTTTAACAGCTGAGAAAAATGATTCAAGTATAATACACCTCAAAGTGAATACACAAAATAACATTACACAGTAGAACAATAATGACTTTAGTCCATTCTTTCCTCCAATGATCTATCATCTCAGTTTCCCGGAGTGTCATTTCCAATCTGTTTAGTAGAGCTAGCTTTTAGGATTTGTGAATGTTACTTCAAATTTAAATATGAATTTTTGTTCAAAATAATTTCTCATTGCGTATTACCAATTGAAATAGAAGCAATGAAAATGTTATTACTACATCTTATCAATATCTTATCCCAACATTCATATGTTGTTACCTTAGTAATATTTACTCTGCCAATTATATACAGTTTAGGGACACACAGCATACAAACCTACACCAACACACTAGATGATTGTTGTTTTTTTTTTTATACATTTTGCATTCAATGTTCAAATTAGGACCAGAATATATCTCAAATAAAAACCAGGATACAATAAAACAATTGACAATCATTGTTATTCCTTTCTATAGAACTAGCACACAGAGAGCAAATACAAGAACATACATAAATACACAAAAGAAATCTTACAACTTTTTGAAATGACATGTTCCCATCTTTAGTCAAATAAAAATTGCTAAATTATTCAGCTGAATACATATGTCTTCGGAGTAAATCTAATGGACCAAAATGATATATAAAATAAAATATAGATATATAGAATTAGTAGCAACTGGGATAAAAGGCACTACTAGTTAGAATTGAAACCAAAACTCCACTACGTAAGCATTTATGCAAAAGAAAAAAAAGCAACAGCAGTCAAATTTTCGTTTGTCGAAAGGTCGAAAAATGCATAAATAAAAGTTTGCGCAGTGGCAGATTTGCTTGTTCACAGTTTAATTGACACATTGTTGGATTTTTAAAAAAGTTCAATGTTATCTTTTTTTATATAAATAAAAAAAACATAAATTGTATTTGGTAAGTTAAGATTGGTCATACCATTATTTCCATAGGAGCTCAAATGTTACAGATCCAAAAGTAAATCAAAAATAATGTGTATACACACATTTATATATATATATATATGTGTGTGTAGAGAGAGAGAATATGAGAGACAGATAGATAAGTTATACTTTCCAATACAATTAATTATGTCATAAAATTATCTATTTTGTGAAATGCAGGTAAATGAAAGCAATGTCTACAAATCAAGCTAAATACAAATGTACACTATCCCATGGCAATCAGCTGATCACTTTCATTTCCAACTTTAAGACAACATTTGTCTTTCCAATGTCATTCTCTACTATGGACAGGTCTGGTTCAGACTGAAACATTTTATCCACCAGGACTTGAGTGTACACAGCATCTGCTGAGGCACATTTTCTGAGTCGATCAACTCTCTTGTGCCGAGTTTCAAAATAAGAGAGAAGTTCATGAAAACTGTGTGGTCTGACGTTATCTGTTTCAGTTTGAAGTTTACGATTACTGGGGCGAACTCTTCGGACAACTGGACTTGTCTCTGATACTTTAGACACAACACCTTCCATGTTCACTGTTTTGAAGATCTTAGAAATAATTTTGGGGGATCCTATGCTAGCTGTTTCTGTAGATTCTATGGCTCTGTCAGGGTCAGATAATAATCTTTTCCATGGATGTTGTGGGGGCTTATTAATAGGGGATGATGGAGATGATGTCCCTGAACTATGACCTTTACTCTCTGGATCTGTCAATTTTCTTTCTAATGAAGACACTGTAGTGGTTCTCACCAATGGAGACTTTTCTGATACAATTAAGCTGATAGGTTTAGATATTTGATTTCCTGACAACTGAACTTGTAATACAGACTTTGTTTCTTCATTCTTAGCTTTCTCCAGCCCATCATCAGAAGTGCACAGATCTGGTGCACTACGTGTTCCCAGACGTTTCTTCATTTTATCTCCCCCCTCTTCACTAGCACTGAACTTGTCTAACATCAGAGCTACTCCTAATCCAAGTTTTCTTTTGGATCTTTGACCACCTCCTTGGCTGCCTTCAGAATCTGCATTGAGAGGATGCTGAAGTTTGGGTGGTGCCCCATCAAATACTGGTGGGGTGAGGTTGATGCTGGCAGTTGAAGCTGTAGAGGAAGTCACCGTCACACCACTGCTGCCACTGCTGTCATTGTTTGTATTAAGTTTTAGATTGACATTAACCCGCTGGAGCTCTTGTTTAGATGGGGGAAATATTTGAGATTTGATTGGATTATTGATTAATTCTGGTCGATTGACTGGCTTGGCTGCAGTAGGCGGGGGGATCTTCTTCTGAGTTGCAGGGGACAGCACTGTCAGAGAAACAGAATCCTGACGTTGACTATCTGGAAGCTGAGCCATTGCTTTGACTTTGTGCAGTTGTTCTTTTGGAAGGATTAATATTGCACCATCTGAGGAAACATCTTGGAAAGACGTAGAGTTGCTTTGCTTTTTGTCTAAGTCGAGACCGTTGTTGTAAATGATTTTCCTAGTCACTTTAGGTGAAGGTTGAGGTGACGGCATTATTTTTTCATTACTTCCCCTTCGTGTTGCCCTGTCGTCTTGTATTATCTTATTATCTCTAACAGGCCGGACTCGACTGCGCTGAACTTTGGAGACAGCCTGCTGTGTGGATGAGTTGTTAGTCAAGGCACTGTTTGAATGACTTGCAGAACTGTTAGCTATCATACTGTCACCTGAACTTGATTCTTCCAATTTTGAATCCGCTACCTCTGAATGTCCAGACTGTAACTCTGGAACAGATTTAGATCTTGTTGTCTTAATAGTTGGATCTGGTTCTCCAGTTTCTTGAAGTTTTGATATTGTTGTCTTATTTGGATCTGATTCTCCAGTTTCTTGTAATTTTGATCTAAATCTACCAAATTTAGGCTTAACTTCCTCCGACTTGTTCGTTTGACTTGAAGTGGACTCATTGTAAGTATCCTGTAGCCCAGACATAGATTTGGGAGTTACATTTGATTGTGAAGACTCTCCAGGCTTGAAAGTTATTTTAAAGGTCTGCTTTTGTGTTTCTGGAGCCGTGTTGTCTGCTCTGTTCTTGGAAAACAAATCTGTTGTCTGATTTACTTCATCAACGATAGCTTGGAAAGATTTGGATAAAATGTCGAATTCTGATTCTGTGTCTTTATCTAATTGTTTGTTTCTGTTGTCAAGTCCAGGAATATAGAAAGAAGAGATTCTTGTTTGCATTGGTTTCAGATGTTCAGACTTGGGCTGGGGTGCAAGAAAGCAGTCAGACTTAGTGGGTCGATATTGTTTATATTTTCCTCTTTCTTTCACTGAGGCCATTTCTTCGTTACTTATTTCTAAGCTCTTGTAAATTCTATCAAGTTCCGATAAAGCATCTGAGAGTTTAGACTTTTTGTTGGTGTAGTAATCTTCAAAAGAACCTACATCCTCTTCTCCAGTCTTCACTTCAGGAGTTAATTTTTTCAAAGAGCTTAAAATGTTATCGAGACTTTTTTCATCAGCGCTCTGAAGCTTGGCTTTAATAATGTTGATTCTTTTCTCCACTGTCTGGGCTAAGTCTTTCAAATCATCCATGGATTCATTGACTTTCTGCAAGGTGTTTGATGTTGTGCTTGCTAATGATGGCTCTGTGGAAGACATGCGTTCTGTTGTATTGGCTGGATAGGATTTGTATTCTAATGCAGGGGGTTGATAAGACCATCCAGTTGATTTAGTTTGAGGACCCCTGGTTGTATCAAAACCTGAACTTTTAAATGACTCCAGCGTGGAAGTGCCATACAATGATTCTGGCCCAGGCTGATAGGATGTACTGAATGGTTCTAGAGCTTTTTGTATCTCATCCAGTGCGCTAGAGCCTTTAGGAATAAATGATTTGATCTGTGGATCGCTTTCTATTGGTTTGTGTATATAGGTTGGTGCAGAGACATGAAACTGTGTATTGGCTGGATAAGTCTGAGTTGTTCCATTATTAGATAAGTTAGCGATGTCTGAGCTAGTGCGGTAAGTTGGGACACTATCCTCCGTGTCTGTTTCAACAACTAGGCCAGTGCTAAGGAGTTTTTGTTTTAACAAGTCTGGATCAAGTTGGTAGTTGTTATTGTTGGCCCCTGGTAACATCTGAGACTGGCGGTTAGGTTGAGAGCCCCCGTTTTGTTGATTTTGTTGTCTTTGTTGTTGATAAAACTGTAAAGGTTGCTTTGACACAGATACTTGCTCTGGTTTGATCTGGTTGAAACTGTTTACATCAAAGACTTTAGGCTCGTTGTTAGCTTTCACAAAGCCATGTTGACTTGTACCTAACTTATAGCCTGACTGATTCCCTTCAGTATTCATGTAACCTGAAGCAAGTGGTACAACCTTAGTGGACTCTGTCTCAAACGCTCTTTTCTTGGGACTTAACTGTTTTCTCTCAATAGAAGATCTGCTTATGTCATCTAGTACATCGTCCAAGGCGCTGATAGTGCTAGACATTTTGTCAACATTGATGGTTAGAGGAGCGATGTTTGGTGTGTACAAAGACTTGGATCTATGCATTCTGTCCTTGTTAGACAAGAGATTACTTCTGGGCTGGTTGGGTAAAGTAGAACTGTGTGGTGGAATCAGTTCCACTTGATACTGGGATTTGACTTGTTCTATTAAATGGCTTCTGTCTTGGGCGTTCCCTGAACTTAAATGACCAGCCATAGAACTAGGGTCAAAGGTTGTCATTTCCTCAATTTCCTTCCAGAAAGGATCTTCTGAAAAAGGTATCGTCTGCAGAGTCCTGGCGGTTACACGTTCAATACTGACTGGTATTCCTTGAGTACTTTCCAGATTAGGAGACCAGACATCTAAATCTTTGATTTTACTCTGATATCCTGGTATCATTTTAGTCCAATCAGACGACTCGGAATCATTCTGAGAAGGTCGGCTTAGTCTAGCCGAGACAGTGGAGACTGACTTTTGATCATCCTCTGACGTCACTGTGGCAGAGTCTGTATCAAAACGTCGACGTAAACTTATGACAGAATCCGATTTAACGTTGCTAATCTCCTCCAGTTCGTCCTGATACCTGGAAACACGCTTCAACGAGTCCCTTTGCTGTAACACAGGAGACCTTTTGGTAAGAGACGATGATTCATCCTGTGACGATGAAGGGCTGTAGCCAGGTGCGTAATGAATCACTGCCTGACTAGAAGCTATCATTGGACCGCTTGTAGCAGGCAGGGCACTCTGGCGATTAGCCAACATGTATTGGTGAAGTTCTTTTGCACTCATGAAATTTTTATCTGCGTTTATCGTAATTGGGGCTCGCAAGATAGAGCTGATACTATGTGAGTGTGCTCCTAATTTAGGCTGTGCTTGTGGGTCTTGAATGACCTGGAAAAACCTATGGGCATTGGTTTCTACAGAAAATAGTTTTGGCGAATCACTACTTTTATTAATAGACGTGTCAGAGCTGAAGTTTCTAGGTTTGGTTAACAGCGCGGGCTTGGTTTCTTTAGGATACATTCCAAACTCTCCTTGTTTATTTAACAAGACAGACTTTCGGACTTCACTGGGAAGCATCAGCGCTTCGATTTCGTTGTTTTCTTGTATCGTTGAAAGGTTCGCATTTTTCTTTTCATTTGATAAGTCCTGTACCTTCATATACGTCTCCCATTTCTTGACACGTTCAGACACTTCAATGTCATACTCAACATCGGAAAACATTCCTTTTTCACTTAATGGAACTTGCAAAGAACTGGCCACATCTGACCTTAGATTCATATCACTCATACACCCACGGGCGTAGGCTTGGTTAGGATGAAGATTGTTCCCCATGTAGCTTGGTATAACGACCTGTGCATTCAGCTGGCTGTCAGATTTGGACAGGTCGTCTCGATCAAAATATTCACTATTTGGTCTGGATGTCTTGGCATGGCTGTCATAGGAATATTTTCTGGGAACGACATCAGGCTGTGAACGAAACTGATTGTCACGCGTGTGATAGTCGATGCTATTGGATGGTGCGATCTTAATAAGAGGTGGTCCGATTTGGTTGTCATTGCGACTGTCAATGGGCAAAGAAACATGAAACTGAATGCTGGTGCTAGCCTGAACTTGAAAAGATCGTGGTTCTTGAAGAGTTGGACCAGATGAAGCATTCGTTGTCATTCTTCTAGGATCTGGCAAACTGGACGACCTAGCCACAACTTGAGAATTCCTTTTAGCCTTTTCTTTGTCTAATTCACTGTCCAAATATTGTATATTGGATTCGATCAACTCGTCTAGCGAGTCCTCACTCATCCCATACTTATCAGCTTGGATCAATTCAGATTTAGAAGGTTTTTGCTGCGCTCTCATTTTATCGGTGCGAAAGTTTTTGAGCCTCAACTCAACCACCTCATTAAATTGAGACTTTGGCGCTGCCTGGGAAGCGCCAGTATTTTGTGTATATGAAATGTTCTGATTTGTCACTCTTGAGTTCATTGGGGAATTCGACTCAAGAATTGAATCAGCTGAAGGAATCCGAACTTGAGTTGAAAACTTACGAACTGTTACTTCGGGAGAACTGTTGTAGAGAGCGCGGTTTGTATCTTGAACTGAATATAGAGACTGCCGGGTTCCTGAAATGTTTGGAGGGGGAGGTCGGGCCGGAGCTTGCTTTGAAGTGGGCTGAGTGAAAGAGTGTCTATGAACAACTCCGGCTTGCTGGTAGACTGGTGTCTGACCAGATGGAGTCTGGTTTTGTACGTTGCTGAAAACTGACTTTTGATTTTGTGCCGTCTGGAGAAATGATTTGGATTCATTAGCTGAAAGCTGTTTCACTGCTGTGTGCTGGAGAGGATTGGATTTCGAACTGTTGGGTACATTCTTCTGTAGAATGCTTACAGCATTGTTGTGATTTTGTTGACGAAGAATTTTCACGTTATCGTACTGGCTAACATCAACGGGCCGGATAGGATGGAGACTTGTCTGAGTTTGTTCCCCAAGACCACTTTGTATTGCTCTCTGACGCAGTCTGGAGATCCTGGAGGCCGGTGTAGATTCTTCATCGGAAGTGACAGATAAATTCAGTCTACGTTTTCGCATTTCTTCTAACTTTTGGTACTTGCTATTTCCTCTTCCGCTATCTCTAGAACCAGAATTACTTCCCCCTTGACTACCACCGCTTCCGTTAGGGTCTTGGAAATACGATTCGCTGTTTTTAAAATGGCTGCTTTTATCAGCACCACTGTAACGTTTTTCACCTTCTTTTTTGTCAGACCTTTTCACTCGTCTGACAATTAATGGGTTCTTGGTCCATTTCTCTCTATCACTTTCGCTGTCTGACTCGTGGGCAGCTGGGCGCATTACGTCATCACTGTCGTCTGAATCTGGTGAATCCAACTCGCGTCTGTATCGCCCACCTCCATCGTACGTCTGTTTTTTACCGCCCTCTCTCTCATCCATAGACTGGCGAACCCTCCTGTTTGGACCCTCGCTCCGGGACCTTCTTTTGATTTCGGCTCTCTCCAGTTCATCTGCCCCACGTACAGCGTTTCGCTCTCTGAGACCTCTGGCTATAGCACGGCTGGACATGGCGCTGGACTCTTTAGTATCTAACGGTGTCACTCTGGCTTGACATTCGGTTTTGTCTTGTTGCGTCACTTCCTTCTGCTTTGATTGACGTTTCTCCTCCTCTTGGATTGGTGGACTTTTGTAAAATGTGAAATTTTGAGTCTGTACCACAGTAGCTGGTTGATGCTTGCCGATACTTCGCAGCTTCTCGTCAGCGGTCTACAAAAGAAACAAAATAGACAAGAGTTACTATGTTGCTTCTTTCAATACATAAGCTAGAAGTGTATCTTGATATTTTCAATTAACAATTTTAGGTTTCTCAAAGAAAAAAATAGAATTACTATGTTGCTTCCTTCAATACACAGGCTAGAATTCTAGGTTTCTCAAAGAAACAAAGACAGAATTAGGCCTACTATGTTGCTTCTTTCAATACACAGGCTTGAAGTGTATCTTGATATTTTCAATTAACAATTTTAGGTTTCTCAAAGAAACAAATAGACAGGGTTACTATGTTGCTTCAATACACAGGCTAGAAGTGTATTTTGATATTTTTAAGTAACAATTCTATGTTTCTCAAAGAAACTAAAACCTAGTACCGGTTTAAATTTTTGTTCTTGTAGTTGTTTTCATTTCAAACAGTAACTAGGGGAAAGTAAAACAGAGAATTAGTTTACCAAAGCTCGCAGTTTGCGACGTCTTAATACTAAGAAAAAAACATAAACAATTGTTTTCATTTTTATTACCGAGCTAATATCAAGTCACTCTGTCAGGTTAAAATTGTGTATACGTAATGTCTACCACTTTCCATTTTCCTACAATATCCATCAAACTTTACATAATTATTTTTTATGATAACACAATAATCATTCAAAAAATTAACCAATTAGTCAATCAATACAGTCGTAATTAATTAATTTTTTAATATGGAAAATGAACTAAATCGCACCCCGACAAACAAGGTAAATATTTTAGTTGAATTATATATAAACTTTCTATTTTTAAAAGCACTGGAATAGCTGAATGGCAAAACACGTCGGCCTTACATCATGGATTCTCAAGTGGAAATTCAGACTTGATCCACTTTTTTTTATTGCTTTGGAAAAAAAAACAGGTCCACCCTCCACACATTTACTCAATGTAAGCGAATTTTTAAAAAAAGTATTTTTTGTTTTAAATATTTCACTTTTGATTTAGTTTCCTTATAATGAAATGGGTCAAGGCCGGCCTTATGCATAGGCAAATTAGATAGCCGCCTAGAGCCTCCGATTGGTGGGGGCCTTGCACAGAACTTTTAAAAAAAATGGAGAAACAATTGCACAACTTGGATCAGATCTGAAACCTAGTAGACCACTCTTGTCTCTACTCGGAAATTGTGATTCATAAATTTTATTTGTCCATGTAGATCTAGACAGGTTTTTAAGAAATTGCGCTTTTTTTTTTTCATTTTTTTTTGGTTTAATTTGGTGCCACCAAATGTACTTCACCCAGGGTCTCCAATTATCCAAGTACGGCCCTACATGTGTAGGCCTACATTTAAAAATACATTAGGATTATTGTAATTAATATAATGATATTTATTAGGGGAAATTCATTTTAATTGCTGCAGATTTTCCTTTTTTTTTTCTAAATCCAAGCGTTAAACTTACATATTAGTACATTATATATCGTTTTCTTTGACTCTCTCTCTCTCTCTTAACAACAAAAAAAAGTCTTCCATTGCCACCTGACCTCACTAGAGATTAAACTACAAACCACATTCTTGTAACACCGGCGCTCACCAAGCGATTACCTAGTGACCTATATTAGTCAAGTAGTCAACCAGTCGATGGGATTAAAACCAAATTCTGGATGTAGGTAATCTCTATCACTTGGTGGCTGTTACCTTTAACAGGATTTAGAGG
>JADKLZ010005465.1:14307809-14318106 GCA_021533235.1 Biomphalaria straminea | reverse complement strand
CTGCTCTTACTGTTCAATAAAATGTTAACCCAACCTGCTCTTACTTTCAATAAAATGTTAACCCAACCTGCTCTTACTGTTCAATAAAATGTTAACCCAAACTCCTCTTATTGTTCAATAAAATTTTAACCCAACCTACTCTTACTGTTCAATAAAATGTTAACCCAACCTACTCTTACTAAAATGTGAGTATCAAACTCAACTCTTTCTCTTCGCGATAAATGCTTCACAAAAATAAAGAAAATTATATATATATATATATATATATATATATATATATATATATAAATGTATTGTATTAAAAAAAACGGACCTGACAACGCAGTGTTCTTAAAGTTCAAGGTCAACACATAGCCACTGATCACATGCACTATTTCATTCAAACAAAGTCTTGAGAATCACATAAACGTTTTCACAACACATAAACTTTCTCTAACTGTGAGTAACACACTAGTAACACAGCGCACACTCGGCGTACACAGTCAACACTGCAGTTACTCTACAGCTGAGGAGGTACGTGAAATACAGGAGAGAGGGTGGAAGATGTGTGTGGGGGGATGACACACGTATCCCGGATAAGGTCAGTACATCAGAGATACAGAACAACTTGGATAGCGAACTGTTTAGACATTCTTGTTTCATACACTCTAATACAGCGTTCTTGTTTCTTGAAGGTATAAAAGGCACATTATCTTCCAATATATATATATATATAACAGGCTAAAGAAAATCATTTCAAAACAAAGCTTATATAAGGGAAAGAACTGCACGTTTACAGACACATCTCCCATTACTATAGTGTTATACTTATTTTCTCTTTTCTATATCAAACAAAATTATTGACTACAACTAATTAATTAATTAATTGGTTTTAAAATTGGTTGATTTTTTATTGATTATATAGTGTTAGTGTTGAATGGAATTATTTGATCGGATAATGGGAAAAATAAGCTGTTCGAAATTTATATTAAGCAATATCTTTAAATACTGAAACATCAATTTCCCTTATTGGAATCAAACAAAATAAATAATTTCCAATAATTTATTGACCAATTTTTTTTTACTGATTCATGTTTTGTTAGGTCCAATAAATAATTTAACTTGATCCGAGAATGTTCAACATTTGTACCAGACACTGCCAGAAAGAGTGATTTTTATAATCTTTGTAAAAATACCTAGTGACCAACGCTACTGTTAGTAGCCTATGTGTACGTCTCACTACGTTGAACTAGAAATATCTTGCCAGTTAAAGAGAGATCAGAACACAGAGCTCAAGACAATCGTTGATTTCATTTGGTCATGTGATCTATGTGTCCCGAGAGAAGTGTAAACAGGAAGTTTACTTGCACATTGACTTCGCGAACATTTAAGTTCTTAAACAAAAGATTGGAGCACGAAAGGGAGTTCATTAGAAATAAAAAGTTTCTATTCTATAAAATGGAGAGACAAACTTCTATCGGGGTATATTTATAGACAATAAGTTGCCAGCTTCATCATAAATCTAATTTTGTGAATGTATTACTTAATTGAAGTTTGTTAGAATATTGTGTTCTATCTTTTCATGATTTCAAATTGAGAATTACAGTTCTGTTATTTTACACAAAATCTCAGGCTACACTTGGAACTTGAGTCATCAGATTGCAGTTCCTACGAAAGTAAAACATAGTGATAACTAGATTTACATTGTTACACTCTCAGTACCACACTAAAACAATTTTTTTTAAAGTGTTTCAATCATTCAGGTGGCATAGATGAGTTGAACATCTTGAAGCTATAGAAAGTTGATATTTTATGTGTACACTGGCCAGGTGCAACAATTTCCGTGGTCAATAATTTCAATATGGCGTTTATTGACATCACAAAAATAATATTATTGCCAGACAAAAGTGGACATCAGAACTGGTCGTCAAAGAAATCAGAAAAATAAAAACCACAAGCAGCCACCTGGATTTAAAAACCACACACACACACACAAATGATCGCCCCGTTATGAATGGCAGCCTACATAAGCCATAGTATCATTCATGCATTTATTAAAAAAAACAAAAAAAAACTCTTATTTAGCATAACATCTGAGCATGCATAGCTATTGAACCCAGTAAAAACTTGAGATAATTACATGACTGGCACTAAAACATCTCCATACATAATTAGTAACTAACTTTTAGAAAGACCGGGGCATAGACACACACATACCACAAACAGACACACACAAACATACATAGGCCTACATACATAGGCCTAGGTTATATATATATATATATATATATATATATATATATATATATATATATGCTTATCTAATTAATATATGCTACTTATTGACATATTAACCCATTTAGATTCCTCGCTCCGAATCTAAAGTTGAATAATAAATAAATAAATAAATAAAAATAATGAGAGGAGGGTGTTTGGGTGCTTAAACTAATTCATGAGCCCCTCCTACCGAGGAGAAAAAAAAGATTCTAGTAGCACTTGAGCTCTGATTGGCGGGAGAAGTGTTAGGGCTGATTAAAATCTCTTCTCATTTGTTTAACTTAGACTTTTCTGGATAAATCACACAATTAGTGTAAGTAATTAGTTTCTAATCTAATTAGTTTGGGGCGATTATCTGCCCCTTCCCACCGACTGATTGATTACTCTGCAAGTCAGGCCTGAGACAAGCTTTAGTAGGACAAAAAGTAGATCTATTACCTTTAATTTGTTTCGCACGCACTGAAGCATCCTTCTTTTTGTGGGCCAACTGTGGACATGTTTTCTTGGCGCTAAACCAGTGTCAATCTCAAGCAGAGATTTCTTTTAGACTAATGCAGCTCTCATTTGTTTGTCGGACATCATTCTTGGAAAAATCAGGCTACAAGATAAACGTAACCAAGCCGTATCACTACACAAGGGACAAAACTAATAATTTTCTTTCGGCCAACGACTCCATTGATTTTCTTAGATTGTGCCCCCTGAAATAAAGAAAACAAAATATAAAGTTTAGTTTTTTAGTTTAGTTTTAGTTTTAGGCACATCGGCACAGTATAGGCCATGTCGTGCCCGCAGTCCCTTAAGGACTACTCTCCCTCTATAAAAGGTCTATACAATTAACTCATTAAAATCAAGGTCTATTTACTGTTAAAAAAGTACAGGTAAAAATTGTAAATATTTGATAAAAATTTAGTGTAAATAGTACGTAACTACAGACTCACAAATCAGATCCTCGAAGACAACCCCACCTCCCGGATAAAGCCCAGTACCTTCCCAGGGTCAACAGTATCAAACAGTATTTTTAAGTCAGTGGTTATCAAGAACTTCTCCCTGACATCCTGGTATCTGGGGCAGTCAATGAGGATATGTTCCACTGTGAGGCGAGAATCACAATACTCACAAAGTGGAGGCCCCTCTCTCTTCAGCACAAAAGAGTGTGTGATGTAGGTGTGGCCAATCCTGAGTCTAGACATGGTCGTGCTACCACGCCTTGTCAGACCCTTAGATGTGGGCCGCCACCGGACATCCGCCACGATCTGCCTGAGTTTGTTGTGATTCTCAGCCTCCCATCGGTCCTGCCACTCTTGATAGGTGGCAGTGGCAATACTTTGTCTCAGGTCCGAGTAGGGAATTTGGGTTCCTGACACTGTTTGATTTAGGGCTCTCTTTGCTTCTCTGTCTGCGGCTTCGTTTCCCTCTATGCCTACATGGGAGGGGACCCAGATGAAGGTGACATCCCTATGGCTGGCTGTTATTTGGTCCAACAGCTTTAGGCACTTGTATACCAATGGGATGTCAGTCTTCATCCGCCCCAAAGCTTGCAATGCAGATTTGGAGTCGGAGCAGATTATAAATTTTCTCCTTTCTGATGCTTTAACGGCCATAAGTGCAAGCGACAGTGCATGCAATTCGGCCGTAAAGATGGAGCATCCATCAGGGAGTCTACGGGAGATTGTTTTGCTCCGAAAGGAGCAGGCACACGCGACCTTTCCATCCATTTTGGATCCATCAGTGTAGATGGTGCCACAATCTCCGTAGCTCTCCTGCAGTTCCCTAAAGTGGACTTGTAATTGGGTTGGGTCTGTGTTTTGTTTTTGAAAATTAAGGAGGGATAAATTTAATTTGGGTCTACTAGTTAGCCAAGGAGGGTTTTGTGGGGTTTCTATTTTAGAAATTTGGTCAATGGGTGGAGTTAAATTTTGGACGGATTCTCTCATTCGAAGGCCTAACGGCTGTATGACGTTAGGCCTTCGAATGTATAGTTCTGCATCTGTGGGATGGAATACAGGGTCAAAAGCAGGGTTTGTGGGGTTGGATTTTAGCTTTACTATGTACTGCATTGCAAGCTTTTTCATCCTTATGTCCATGGGGAGCTCTCCAGCCTCCACATGTAGACTTGGGATTGGTGACGTGCGGAACGCGCCGAGACAGAGACGCAGGGCAGCATTTTGGATTGGTTCCAGTATCTTAAGATAAGACTTCCTTGCTGCTCCATATATCATGGATCCATAATCAAACTTGGATCGGATTAAACTCCGATATGGCAGCAGCAAGGTGTCTCTATCAGCCCCCCAGTCCGTATGGCTGAGTACTCTAAGTATGTTTAACGACTTTTGACATTTTTTCCTAAGTTCCTTAATGTGGGGGAGAAAATTAAATTTGGAGTCAAGGGTGAGGCCTAAAAATTTTGTAGTTTTTACAACGGGGATACTCTTTTTGTTTATAAATAATTCAGGGTCTGGGTGAAGCCCCCTTAAATTACAAAAATGCATGCTAACTGTTTTGGAGTCCGAAAATTTAAAACCATTATCATTTGCCCAATTTTGAATTTTGTTTAAATTAAACTGTAATTTTCTTTATAAGGTGTTCATATTTTTCCCATAAGTAAAAATGACAAAGTCATCAACATACAGAGAGCACTCTATGCCAGGGGATAGAGCATTAATGATGCTGTTAATTTTAATGTTGAACAGGGTGACTAACAGGATGCTGCCCTGGGGTACGCCCATTTCCTGTTCAAAAGTGTCAGAGGTGGAGGTGCCCACTCGGACCTGAAATTTTCGGTCCTTCAGGAATGCCCCTACAAAACGGGGGAGGTGTCACGTAAGCCCCATAAGCTCCAGGTCACGTAGAATGCCATGTTTCCAGGTCGTGTCATAGGCCTTTTCTATATCGAAGAATACAGCTACAAGATGTTCTCGTCTGAGTAGAGCATTTCTGATGTAGGCTTCCAGCCTTACCAGGTGGTCGGTTGTTGTCCGCCCCTGCCGAAATCCACACTGGTATTTAGAGATCAAGTTGTTCCTCTCAAGGTACGAGACCAGCCTACTGTTTATCATTCTTTCCATGGTTTTGCAGATGCAGCTTGTTAGAGCTATTGGTCGATAGTTAGCTGGGTCAGAGCCCTCTCTTCCCGGTTTAGGTATCGGTATAACTGTGGCTTTCCTCCAGCTGTTTGGGAAAGCGCCTGTTTGCCACACACAGTTATAGACCCCTAGCAGGACTGGCAGTGAGAGTTCGGGAAGGTGCTTGAGGAACTGGTAATGGATTTCATCTTCTCCAGGCGCTGTGTCATGCGACTTGTCCAGCGAGTCCCTCAGTTCCTCAAGCGAGAACGGTTTGTTGTAGTCTTCATTGTTCTCTGACCTGAAGTCAATGGGATGTCTTTCCTCCCTGGTTTTGACTTTTTGGAACTCTGGCGTGTAGTGTGCAGTGGATGATTTTTCTGCTATTGAGGATGCAAGGCAGTCAGGTATTTCTCTGGGGGACGTGACAGTTCGTCCTTGGTTTTTCAAATGCCCTATTGCATTTGATTCTTTCCCTTTGATTCGCCTTACTGCCTTCCAGACCGCTCTAGCAGAAGTTTTGGCATCCAGACTGCCGACAAAGCTTCTCCAGGAATTCCTTTTGGCTGACCGTATGATTTGTCTAGCCTTTGCTCTAGCTATCCTAAATAGCTTGAGGTTTTCCTGGGAAGGATTCTTTATGAATGCAGCCAGTCGTTTTTTCCTATCGCCAATAGCACTTTTACAAGCTGTATCAAACCATGGTTTGCTGGGCCAATTTGGATTTGCGGAGGTTAGGGGGACAACTTTCCTGGCAATGTCGAGTAGCTTGGAAGCGAAGATATCTGCTGGGTTCTGCTCATCGAGGATACACTGTGATATCCTCTGAGCATCTTTTTTGGAATTGCTCCCAATCGGCCTTGTTCAATTTCCACCGCTGAGGTCGTCCCATTGAGGGGAGATTGTTAGTAATGATGATTGGGAAGTGGTCACTTCCCTGTAGGTCATTATTAACTGACCATTTGAAGTCGTCCAGAAGTCCGGGGACGCATACGGTGAGGTCAATGCACGTGAGGGATCCAGTTCCTGGGTGCAAGTAGGTCGGTGATGCATCATTGAGTATGCATAAATCATGTTGGAGGAAGATATCCTCCAGCATACGACCTCTTGTGTCAGTACTGTTGGATCCCCACATTGTGTTATGAGCATTGAAATCCCCAAGGATAATATAAGGCCTAGGGAGCTGCCTCAACAGGTCCTCCATACTTGCTGGGTCCAATGGAGCGCCTGGTGGTAGATACAGACTGCAGCAAGTGATAACCTTGTGTAAAGTTATCCTAGCTGCTACGGCCTGTAGTGTGGTCTGTAGTTCTACCCTCTCATGGGGGATGTTGTCCTTCACAAGGATACAGACTCCACCTGATGCTCTTTCTGCATCCTCAACATTCCTGCTGTAAGCAATGTAGCTTCGGAAACTGATGCTATCTTTCAGAAATGTTTCCTGTAAGCAGACAGCTACAGGAGCCTCAGAGTCAATCAGTAGCTGCATTTCTTCGTAATTGGCCTTGAGGCCTCTACAGTTCCACTGTACAATTCTGGAATCCATGGCTTATTCTAGATGACCTACTTGGAGCTATTAGGCTTCGGGGGGCCCCCGGAGGGGATTCCCTTTATTCCTGTGACTTTTTTGGACTTCTGCTTGTTTGGAGAGGAGGACACTCCTCTCCTGGGGGGAGTCCTTCTCTCTGGAGAGGAGAGATCCCTCTGGTTAGAGCGGAGGCTACATCCTCCTCCCTCACCTCGGGCATCCTCTCCGTTTTGAGCTCTCCCCTTGGGGAGTTTGTCAACCTCTGATTCAGTAGAGGTTGGGGTGTCTGACTGGGTTCTCTGAGGAGAACCTGTATCAGACATGGTGACTCCGGGTTCTCCCGGAGTGTTGGTTTGGACATGCTGTTCGGTCTCCATGCTCTCATCAGTGAGCACAAAGAACCTGTTTTTTAGCATGACCACAGGGATTTCTGGTTTCTTTGGAAAGTTCTTGGGCGGAGTTTTCTTCTGAGTTGGAGGAGGAGGAGGGGTAGGGGTCAATGTGTCCGTCTGTGTGGCTATGGATCTTCCTATCTTAGCCGCAGCCTGGGCGTATGTCTTTGTCAAGCCGAATTGGCCCTTGGGTAGGGCCGATACGGCTGATTTCGCCTGGCTGAAGGTGCATCCATTTCTTGCCTTGTACTCCTGCACGGCAACCTCCTGTTTCCACACAGGGCAGTCCTTGGAGTAGGCTGAGTGGCCAGCGTGACAGTTCGGGCATTTGAACTGGGCTGTGCAGCCCTTGTCCTCATGACCCTCTCCGGCACATCTAGCACACACAGTGTTCCTCTTGCAGACTGCCGCGCCGTGTCCATAACCCTGGCAATATGGGTGACTCCTTCAATACCCTCCACTATTTCCTTCTCGGAACATTCCAGCAGGTCCCTAGAGCTGATTACACCTCTGCTGGTGTTCAGACTCTTGTGTGGCATGACTTCCACTTGGAGATCACAGAGTCTTCTGCATTTTAAAAGCCCATCAGAGTGTACCTTGCTATCCACTTCTACAAGTAGTTCATTGGATCTGTGTAGCTTAGATACACCCTTGGGCTCTCCCACTACCGACTTGAGTCCCTTGTAAATGAAAAAAGGGCTCAATTTCGTCAGGCTTTTCTCCTCCTCTGTGCACCTGACCACCAGAAATGATGGCCAGGTAGGACAGCTTTTTGTGGCCTCCTCCTTATTCGCCTCAACACGGCGTCTCTTGCCCAGACATAGGTCTGGGGCAAGTACTTTTTTAGGGTTTTTTTTATCCATAGATAAAACGTGCTTATTCGGCACCTGTGCACCCCACCCGCCATCGAGTCCAACAAGGGGACGGGCCATTCGGATGTCCAGAATGAGCCCGCCAGGGCTACACAGGTGCTATGCTCAGTCAGCTGCTGCATCGGACATGTGTCCGATACAGTAGCTGGCTGATTGACCCTCTAGCCACCGCCCTCCAGCATAGGTCGAGGACCTATGCTGGTAGCTCGGCATGACCAGCCGGTTGACCCAGAGCGGGCCGTCTGGGCCTCAGGTCTAGGGGAACTCGGAGCCAAAGTATTGTGTTGCGGTGGTCCATCCTCAGATAGTCACCCACTCAAACACCAGGATCTCTTTATACCCCCTTACCCGTCGCAGTCCACGGCAAACGGACTGGTCCTGGACAATGTGAGGTTTTAAAAGATAAGGAGACAGAGTGATGGTTAATAAAGGCAGACTGAGAGTAAGAGGAGGCAGACAAAATGATAGAAAAGAAGTAGGGCACTTTTGAGCTCCAAAAGTGCTAAGGAAAGAGGAGCGCAGTTTAACGTCATGTCTCGGGACGAACAAAATATAAAGAGAGATTAAGTTAGGAGCTAGATGTTTACAGAATGTTACTTTTTAATACTGCTTTTAAAAATCCTATTCAACATATGTTGGTATAAATGTGAGTTCCTGTCCTTAAGTCCCAGGAGCTCACAGGACTAAATATTTAATTTATGATTTTTTTTTGTTGCGAAAATTTATAATGAAAGTTGTACTGACAGTCAGACTAACTCAAAACATTGATAACATTTTCGTTTGGTTAGTTATAAACTCTGGGCAACACTGTAAACTACTAATCGGCACATGGCGTAGCGTACGCCACTATTTTGTAGAGCCGGCCTTGACCACTGCTACCTATGCGACCGCAGTGGACACGCGCTAATTCTAGGTGTACATTATTAAATGAAACCATTTTATAACTTATAGCAGATTTCCTGAGGCCTGCTGACTTACACAAAACATACATCTCCGGAAATTATTAAAATCTTTAGAAAACTCATACAAATCTCCTGAACTATATGGACAAAATTGTCATTTTGGGGTGTTATTCAATATGGACAATGACAATTATTATTATGAAATACGCATAATTGTGGAATGTTGTGAAAGAAGCTTCTCGCGCCTCAAACTAATGAAGAATTACTTGAGGTCAACAATTCTAGGAGATAGATTGAAACATTAGCTAATTCTTGTTATTGATAGTAAATAGAATTTTTATGATATACTGTACGACGTCGCTACACGCAAGGCTCGTAAAGTAATTCTGTACGTAGTAAAGAATGAATAAAATGCATAGACGAAATTATTTTCTAATACAAACTCTTAATTTTTACTTACTATCCGTATCCCTACCCAAACTTGGCCCCGCGAAATTCGTTTCACATAGGGCCCCACATTGCTAAAGTCGGCCTTGCTATTTAGTGACGAGTGAATACAGAGTAGATTACTTGTTCTCCCCCCCCCTCTTTTTTTCGATGCTAAAGTTACGTGGGGTAACTCTAGTCCGACTTGAAGAAATACAAGAAAGATCTTTCCATGACTTCTTGGTGTCCAGACTGTTGAAGACAATTATTTATATTGTTAAAGTGACAAAACTACATTTACAACTGTATAGACTGCTTTGTAAGATATTTATCAATGTAGGAATTGTAACAACCTAGAGATAGGTCCCCAGGGCTAGCACACACCTTTCTGAAGGGAACAATACCAGGAAAAAGAAGAAGAGGCAGGGAAAGCGATGAGAAAACAACCTCACAGAATCGACGGCCTCTCATTGAAATATATTCCAGTCAAGGCAAACAGAGGAATGAAGAATGTCCACAGATCATGTGAGGTGAGCCAATGGTCCAACAGACTAAAGATTTGGTAAATGTGAAGAATTGGTAGAGCAGATATGTCTTGTTAGTGCTGACACTATGCCTAGTCTTTGTCAACAGTTAGGTCACATCATTAAGTTCAAATTGGCCCTATTGAGAACACAGAGTTGATGTGTCAGTCAAATTGAACCTATAGAGAACGCAGAGTTGGTGTGTCAGACAAATTGATTCTATTGAGAACACAGAGTTGATGTTCAGTCAAATCGAAACTATTGAGAACACAGAGTTGATGTGTCAGTCAAATTGAACCTAATGAGAACACAGAGTTGGTGTGTCAGACAAATTG
>JADKLZ010005465.1:14289410-14307799 GCA_021533235.1 Biomphalaria straminea | reverse complement strand
CAGAGTTGGTGTGTCAGACAAATTGAACCTAATGAGAACACAGAGTTAGTGTGTATCTTCTGTCTGACAGATTTGATTGTCTACTCCTGAATGAAGTTTACTACCTGCTCTGCCCTATGAAGTATCAAACTTGTGGAGTGCTAGACTTAGACATGATTTCATCTTATTTGCTCCTAAATCTCTGTTAACTTAGTTCTTTTAGTCATAACTACTAACACTGTTGTGACTGACATCACTTTTATGGAGCATGACCAGTTTTAAGCGGGAAAAGAAGCAATTATTTTGGTGTGGTCTGCCGCCCATCTGCCACTCGCAGATATCACAAACTAAAAAAGTTATTAAAAATCCGATCTCACGAAATTTTGCAGTTTGCAAAGTTATGGTGTAACGCAGGGGCGTAGCTAGAAATTTTCCATCGTTTGGGGGCCCAGGGGGGCTTGACCTCTTTAGGGGCCCCAGCATTTTGCGTAATTTTTCATGTAATTACAAACTCATTTGAACCCTCCCCCCCCCTAACGTAGGGGCCGGGGAGATTTTCAAATTCTCCCCACTCCTCCCCCCCCTAGCTACGCCACTGGTGTATCAACTGCTTATTAACTCACATTGTATGTCTGGTAACAAAGTTTGTAAACGTTATTTCACCAATGTTGTGTATTTATATTTCTTGTTGTGTGTTGTGAACTGATCTGTTCTAGTGTGTCAAAATGTCATGGTGTCCTGGTCAGCTTGTGTGTGTGTGTGTACTGTGTTATTGTGAACTGTTTGGTCATTCTTGTTCAATAAAACCTAGAGTCTAGACATGCCTTCTAGTTGTATTAGGTTACTACAATTTATTGAACAAGAATGACCAAACATTTCAGAGCAGTCACTGCCCTTGAAAACCAGAACGAGGCAATCAGAGACGCATTCATCAGTGGCATGTCATCACCAGAGATTAGGCAGAGACTTTTAGAGTACTCATCTCTGGACCTCGCAAAGTCATTGGAGGTAGCTAGATCTCTGGAGATGGCACAGAAACATTCTGTGACATATAACTCGTAACAAGCCGCTACTTGTCAAACACCACAAGCACAACAATCCACTACGTCGGAATTGCCGCTTTGCTCTGCTGTAGAAGACACAATTGATTCGACACCCGTTACCATAGCTGCAGCTCAAGGCAAGTGCTACTTTTGTGGAGGTGCTATCCACTCTCTATGGCCAACACTAACCTAACTGGTTATACTCGAGGCCATGTTATCGCTGACATTAAAAGTAAAGGCTCCACTTATAAAGACTTCAAACTGTACATACTTGACAACCTCTGTGAGGATGTTATTTTAGGCCACGACTTCCTGGAACAACATGAGAGTGTACAGATCACTTTTCAGGGGCCTAAACCATCAATGGTCTTAAATGGAATGAAAGCTGCTAGTGTCGAACCCGCTCCTCTTTTCCAAAACATGCTTAAAGAGTGTCGACCTATCGCCACAAAATCCAGACGTTATTCTGCAAACGACACTCTATTCATCAATTCAGAGGTTGAGAGACTCTTAAAAGATGGCATAATTGAGCCCTCGTCATCTCCATGGCGGGCCCAAGTCTTAATAACAACTAACGAACGACACAAACGAAGAATGGTAGTGGACTACAGCCAAACTGTTAATCGGTTCACACTTAGGGATGCTTATCCCTTTCCTCGCATTGATGATATGGTCTCTCAAATAGCTAAATATGAAATATTTAGCACCCTTGATCTTCGCAACGCATACCATCAGATCCCTCTAAGGAAGACTGATCGCCCTTATACTGCCTTCGAAGCTGGAGGGAAATTATATCAATTCTGTAGGATACCCTTTGGAGTAACTAACGGGGTAGCCTGTTTTCAACGAATAATCGACAAGATCATAGAACTAGAGTCACTGGAGGGTACATATGCTTATATTGATAACATCACAGTTTGTGGTAAGGACAGAGAAGAGCATGATAAAAATCTGCATAAATTTCTTGGGGCTATAAAAAATATGGACTAACTCTGAATGATGAAAAGTGTGCATACGCTTCCTCAAGAATAAGATTACTAGGTTATGAAGTCTCCCATAATGAGATGAAGCCAGACCCCGACAGACTACTGCCCTTGCGTCAACTTCCTCCACCCGAGAACCTGAATGCACAAAGGCGAGCAGTAGGTCTATTCTCCTACTATGCCAACTGGATAAGGCATTTCTCAGACAAGATCCATCCTTTAGTTCACAACAGAACTTTCCCACTCCCTGAGAGAGTCAAAGATACATTTCAAACTTTGAAAGGAGAACTAGAAATTGCTGTTGTCACTAATGTAGACCACAAAACGCCGCTGGAGGTGGAAACAGATGCTTCGGATATCGCTATATCCGCCACCTTGTCACAGAACAAAAGACCAGTTGCTTTTTTCTCCAGAACACTATACTGGAGAAAGAAGCAATGGCCATCGTTGAATCGATTAAGAAATGGAGACACTTTTTGTTAGGGTCACATTTTAAACTCACCACGGATCAAAGGTCCGTATCATTCATGCTCAACCCTCGTCACCACGGCAAGATTAAAAACGACAAAATTCAGAGGTGGAGAATAGAACTATCAATGTACAGTTTTGATGTGTGTTACTGGACGGGGGCTGACAACATGGCCGCCGATGCTCTTTCTCGTGGATTCTGTGCAAGTACAACTACCACCCCTACGTCTTTGAAAGAACTTCACAACACTCTTTGCCATCCTGGCATAGTGCGAATGCTCCATTTCGTCCGGTCAAAGAATCTCCCTTATGCAGTTGAAGAAATCAGAACTGTAACAAACAATTGTCCCATCTGTGCAGAGATAAAACCTCATTTTTATCAACCACCTGCCGGCAGCTTAGTAAAAGCCACATCACCATTCGAGAGACTTAGTGTTGACTTTAAGGGACCACTCCCTTCTACCACTAAAAATAAATATTTATTGACAATTATTGATGAATACTCAAGATTTCCTTTTGCATATGCATGTCCTGACATGTCTACTCAAACAGTAATTAGATGCTTCACAAACTTATTCAGCATTTTTGGCACGCCCTCTTATATACATTCAGATCGGGGATCAGCCTTCATGTCTGAAGAGCTACGATCTTTCCTCAGAGGTAAAGGCATAGTAACAAGCAGAATCTCATCATATAATGCCAAAGGAAATGGACAAGTTGAAAAGTTGAATTCAACTCTCTGGAAGTCAATTCTTCTTGTCGTCAGGTCAAGAGGGCTACCTATTACACAATGGGAGCTAGCCCTAAACGACGCTCTCCATTCAATTAGATCTCTACTATGCACTGCTACAAACATGACGCCTCACGAAACACTATTTGCCTACAAAAGAAGGTCCGCCTGTGGTGTCTCTCTGCCGACTTGGCTATCTGTTCCAGGGCCTGTCCTAATGAGAAGGCATGCGAGGCAAAGCAAATATGAGCCGCTGGTAGATGAAGTGGAACTTATTGAAGCTAATCAGAACTATGCCAACATACGTCTTCCAAATGGACGGGAAGAAACTGTATCACTACACCATTTGGCTCCGAGAGGCGACTCATCTTCAGAGACCGTTGTACATGATTTCGCTCCAAGAGACTTTGAGACATCTTCTGAGGTCTTTCAACAGCAACTGGCTCCTGGTAACACTGAGACTTCTCCGGGTGCCACTCAGTGGCTTCTAGAGGTGACATAGAGACATCTGCAGAGAACATGGTTCCGCCTGCTTTAAGAGCAGAGGAAAACATTATTGAAAACGGACAAAATTCACCTGCCAGAGATACGCCCTTACAGCACACGTACAATCTCAGAAGTAGAGCGAAAAGAAACTAAACTGGGGGTGAATGTTGTGTATTTATATTTCTTGTTGTGTGTTGTGAACTGTTCTGTTCTAGTGTGTCAAAATGTCATGGTGTCCTGGTCAGTTTGTGTGTGTGTGTGTACTGTGTTATTGTGAACTGTTTGGTCATTCTTGTTCAATAAAACCTAGAGTCTAGACATGCCTTCTAGTTGTGTTACATTAGGTTACTACACCCAACACCTGGGATCATGCTGACATTTCGCAACAAAAATTATCAATTAGTTAATCAACTATTTATAATTAATTACTTTGTTTGGTATCTTGAACAAGGGGAAGAAATTGTACTTGACTGAAGTGGTTGTATAAGCTGTATTAGTCCCCTTTAGGAAGTAAGTTTGAAACAAGCAATGCACAACTATATAATCTTCTATAGTCATCAGCACCTCACTAGTAGAGTGGTTGTGGATGCGTGAGCCATGAATTCAGGCCGTTACTCCCCTTCCCCTTTTTTAAAATGTTTTAAAAAAACAATTAAGGTAAAATTCACCAGGCTAACACCCAGAGGCGTCACTAGGGTGGGTGTCACCCGGTGCGGTAAAATCAGGGTGTCACCCCCCTCCCAGCGTTCCACTTATTCTTCAAATAAACAACTATCGTTGTTCAGTTGTTGTTCGTTAATTGCTGCTACACAAAGTTTAAATGAGTATCGATTATGTTTTTATCTCTTACATATTATCGTTAATCATTACATACATTAACATCTATGATTTTTTAAATAGAAAGAAATAACCAACTGAGCATGCTTTCCTAAGTAAACATTAAACAGCTCTTAATGGAAACTTTTGTACATTATAATCACATATCGTGGTAGTTTCATGAGGACAACTAATGAAAAATGCAACTTAATGAAAAGTATATTGATAGGTACAAAATTTTTTAAGAATATTTTTTAACATGTAAAAGTTTACAATAACTTTAGAAAATAAATATTTAAATTTCCTTTTCAGGATTTCAAATTAGAAAACTTAAAAAAAAAATTAAACTCAATGTATCTTGCGACTTCGTTTTCAATGGACAGAATTGCTTGATTTGATTTCAAAAAATAGTTGTCGATTAATGTTATAATGAGAGAACGTTGTTAGTTGATGTTTAATAAGAGACCGATATTAGTTAATGTTTTAATGAGAGAATGTTGGTAGTTGATGTTTTAATGAGAGAACGTTGTTAGTTGATGTTTTAATGAGAGAACGTTGTTAGTTAAATTTAGTTTTACAAAGCTTCTTTTCACATGACGCCTTGTAAACATGCATTTTGGCAAGAAACAGTTAAAGGTTTAATTCAAAGGCTGGTACAGATTCGTTGTCGTCTTTCAAAACTTTGCTGCATTCTAGTTTTAGTAGGCCTATTTCTGTTCACATATCTTGCCGTTAGGCCCAATATAAAAGAGATTGATGCACTCAGTATTAACTTCTTGCTCTCTATTTGAATAGTAAATCTTAAGAATACTTTCCTGATATTTTCATATTGTTAAAACGTATTTTTCTTTTTCATTAACATGCTAGTTTGATTTGAGAAAAGTTATCTTAATAACATTTTGAGCTAACTTTTCACATATTTCGTAGAGTAAATGTTTAAGTGCTTGAGCTTAGCCACCACTTTGAAAAAAATTAACAATTTAATTTGAAGATACTTTTGTGCTTAGTTTACTTTTTTTAGTACATCTGCCAATAAGAAAGTCAATCAATGAAAGTTATGCGTGTATTCACAGACAGCTGGCAATCATATTTGTGCTGCGCATCTAGTGTTTGTATTTTCAGAGAGATGGCAAAGATTTTCGCCGTCACACTTTCATAAAATCGTTCTTTCATGGGTCTAACAGCAACACGATGAGCACACCAGCGATTTGTTCATATGACACGCTATCATTAATTATATTATTCTATCTATTAGTATTAGCGGCAAAGAAAGAAAACCCTTTTTCTAGAGAACCAAGAAAGTATAATTAGAAAATATTTTCCGATTAAGAATTTAGACCACATAGCTTAAGTAAACGGTGTACACATCCATTCAAGTTTCTTTTCTGTTCTTCATTTATTACTGCCTGCACTTCTTCATGAATCCTTGACATTATAGCTGCATTTCCATGTCCCTGAGCTCATCATATCGATACGTTGAGCCCATCTCTTTTCAGTCGTTTTAAATTATCAGAACTGATACACCAGATTTGGCCCACATTAAGAGGAATATCCTATATTTCTGTCATTTCAACATTACCATTGCTACTGTTAATATATCTTACAACTTCAGAGATCTATGTTAGGTGTGCTGTAATACAAGATACCAGAGTACCTTGCAGCTTTTATGTCTGTCATCTCTGATATATCCCTTAAGTGGTTTGCTAAAACATATATATATATATTTTTGGTACAAGTTTGGAAAGTAACTTTTTTTTTTCATCGCTGACTTGCGATCGTATAAGTTAATTTATTTCAGCACTGGCTCATATTTGGATAACATTTCCACAATCCCGAGAAAAAAAAATTCATTATTCAATGAAAAGTCTTCGTCAGTTCGCCACCATATACCAACTTTTTCTTTGCTAGAAACAATGCGATAGTAAGTAATCTATAATACAAGATGTTCCTCTGTTTTCCCATCTAAACGTCAATCATAGCAATGACGTCCTTGTCAATTTTTGGAAGCTAAAGTCCTGCTCCCAAAATGTTCCTAATTTGAAAGCCTGATAAATGTTCTTCAGTCTTCTCTCGAGTTTCTCGTTTTGGACATGTCCACTATTTATCAGAGAAAAAAATCTTGCTATTGATGTTTTCCCATTTAGAATAATTTTATTCAAAAATTTCTAAACTTTATGATTTTGCTTCTTAAGTTGGTATTTTTTAATCATTTTTAAGTGCCTTTTTACACTTTGGTGTCACCCCCTATCGGGTGTCACCCGGTGCGGACCGCACCCCCCGCACCTGCCTAGTGACGCCTCTGCTAGTAACACCCCCCCTTTCGCTACTTCCCCAACTAGTCCAGGCAAGTGATAGGATCATAGAGTATTGAGAAAGCTCAAAGCATGAAATTGCGCTAAACAAAAAGAAAACTATTTCTAAGCACACAGATTTCTTGTTGCTAGTCTAGATCTATTGCGAATCTAATAGGGTTTGTTGCTGAACATATATGTGTCAGACGCGAATAGCCCAATTTTTCTGTAAAGGAAATTACAAAAGTCATTTCTTCTATATATCTTCTATATAAAATTCAACCACAGACCTATATATACTACAATAAATTTACGTTTTTGATTTCGAGTTTCGATTTATTTAGTGGTTACTGTTTTACTATTGCATACCAAGTATTAGAGTTTATAAAAACCCAGTTTCTTTTCTTGTGTAACGCTAATAATAAATTCGCATAGATCTAACTTTCATATCTACTTTAGTATATTTAGATCTATTGATCCAATAATGACCAATTCTAGTCTTAGATCTAAAAATATATCTAGTTGCTATGGCGACGAAAGTCTGTTTATAGTATATAGAATCTAGATCTTCCTCATTCATATCGTATCATTGATAACAATCAGTTTCAGTTAGTTCTTTTAACTTTTAGTCATATATGATTATATCTGTAATATCAGATAATTACGACTCAGTGATCAGACTCAGTTTATCTACTTAATTTGACTTAACATACTATAGTAATATAGTCCACTTAATCTAGTATAGATCTAGACAGATTTTAAGATTTAATTTTAAATCCCAATATCTAATAATGAAATTAATTATATATTTATTAAATATATAATATAGATCTACTAATGATGTCTAATCACTGATTATAATTATATCTATAATTAATAAGTAATACTAGACTGTAATGACTGTATAAGGTTCTAGATACTAGACTCCTATATAGATATTGTAATATATTACATTAAGCAACTCAACGGCAAGGAAAACAATAACAATATAAGTTTAATCAACATGGATCTCCAAACAAGGCCGATGTCAACAACCAACGTTACATCGAGACTTCCTTCCTGTGTACAACTATTTTCATAACAGTGTTTTAATAGTGCACAAATGCGCACCACAATAATGGTGTGGAAACAGAGTTACAACATTGCCCCCTTCTCAGATTTGTCCGTCCCGGACAAAAATCGATTTCATGACCAAGAGCAGTGGACCAGTTGATGCAGGCGGAAGTCTGTCGATTGTGGCGACAATGATCTTATCTTGCCACCTCAATGAAGCCATCTGCGTTGTGCTTTGCGTATGTCTCTTTTTCCTTCCTCTCCAATTGATCTGCCTTGATTAAGGGCAGCCTCATAGCAGAAAGAGAGGCAGAAGATGTCATGGCGGTGGTCATCAGAACCATTTGTTCCAAGCGTTGCACCAGCAGGATTTCTCGATGCGCTGTAGGGCCCAAGGAGACCAGGCTGTTAAAAACGTAATAATCTTTCTCTCTCCACTCGCACTCCCTCCTCCTCTCTTCATTCATTCAGTCCATTCTCGTGCGCCGGTGCACAGCCATAGAGTCTCTACAGAGCATGGTCATTACACTGCCCCCTTCCTAAGTCTGTTCGTCCCGAACTGACTCCGTTCCTGTCTGTTCTCCACAATACCGGTACAACCGATCGACATGTACCACCTTGCATTTAGTTCGGGGACCCTTCTGAATGCGGTAAACCACGTCGTTAATTCTTTTCAAAATCCTATAAGGTCCTTCCCAATCCTTTTGTAATTTAGGCGATCTTCCCTTCTTTCTCTTTGGGTTATACAGCCAAACAAGATCATGCTCCACAAAACCAGTACAATTGACCCTTTTATCGTATCTGGTCTTCATGAGGTCGCTATTTTCTTTTAACCGACTTCGTGCAAGTGCATGAACCGTCTCGAGTCTCCTTCTAAGATCTGCTACGTACTCGCTTGTTGTCGTTGGTTTGTCTCCTGGCAGCCCAAATAAAAGATCTGCTGGCAGCCGAAGTTCCCGACCAAATAATAATTTGGCTGGTGTATAACCAGTGGTTGCATGAACTGCTCCTCTATAGGACATGAGGAATAGAGGAATGCAGTCATCCCAATCGTTTTGTTGTTCTACAGTCATTTTAGCCAGGTGTTGTATCAACGTACGATTAAAGCGTTCTACCATCCCGTCTGATTGTGGGTGCAGTGGCGTTGTTCGAGTCTTTTCAATTTTTAAGATTCTGCAAATTTCTTGGAATAGCTTGGATTCAAAGTTGCGTCCTTGATCCGAATGTAGTTCCATAGGTACACCAAAGCGGCTAATCCAGTGTTCCACCAAAATATCGACTATTGTTGTGGTTTCTTGGTTTGGTATCGCGAAAGCCTCAGGCCATTTACTGAAATAGTCCATTATCACTAGAATATATCTGTTTCCTTTTAGTGTCTCAGGAAACGGGCCAGCTATATCGAGTGCGATTCTCTCGAATGGAACACCTACGTTGTACTGTTGTAGGGGTCCCCTTGTTCGACGTTGCGGGCCTTTTGTTGATGCACACCGGTCACATCTTCTGCACCAATCCTCTACATCTTCCTTGTACCGACACCAATAAAACCTTTGTCTCACTTTCTCCAACGTCTTGTTAATACCCAAGTGACCACCTGTGGCGCCATTGTGCAACTCTTGGAGTACGTCCTGGACTCTCACTTTTGGAAGAACTATTTGTAATCGTGTTGATGTCCCATCGGTAGATTCCCACATTCGCTTGAGAACACCGTTTTCTACTACCATTGAATCCCATTGTGCCCAGTACGCCTTCATGGTAGCCCCTTTCTCAGCAATGTGTTGCCAATCTGGTCGCTCTCCCCTCTCTTTCCAAAGAAGAACGGTTGCCAGATCCTCATCTTTCAGTTGATCATCTCGGATATTCTCATCAGACCAGGGTCCTAAAACATTCAAATCTAAACGTCGACAATCAATTATCGCTTCCTTTTCTTCAGCTTTCTTACAATGTTTGCATTCTGTTTTGCAAGGTCGTCGAGACAGTGCATCAGCATTCTGGTGAATTAGTCCTTTTCGATGGTGAATTTCAAATTCATAGGTCTGCAGACGTTCGATCCACCTAGCGACCTGCCCTTCAGGGCACTTAAAAGAAAGCAGCCATTGTATTGCCGCGTGATCTGTCCTTAAAATAAATTTCTGTCCATAAAGGTACTTATGAAAATGCTTTATTGCATCGACGGCGGCAAGAAGTTCACGTCTTGTGACACAGTAGTTCCTTTCAGCCTTTGACAAACTACGGCTGAAGTAAGCAATGACTCGCTCCGTTCCATCAATCTTCTGGGAGATGACGGCGCCTATTCCGGTGTTGCTTGCATCAGTATCCAAAATGAACGTCATGCCTGGTATCGAATAGGCAAGTATGGAGGTTGAGACGAGTGTGTCTTTTAACATTTCAAAGGACTCTTGACACTCCTGTGTCCAGTTGAATGACCTCTTTTGTTCTGTCAATCGATAAAGGGGTGCACATATATTGGAGAAATGTGGCACAAAACGTCTATAGTAAGTACAGAGCCCTAAAAAACTTCTTAATTCTCGAATATTGGATGGTGTAGGCCACAGTTTTACTGCCTCAGTCTTGTCGGGGTCTGTGTGAATGCCGTCACCTGATACTATGTGCCCAAGATATTTTACACTCTCTTTAAACAAAGAACACTTCTTTGGGTTGAGTTTCATCCCAGCGCCTCGTATCCTTTGAAACACCTCCTTCAAATTTACCAGATGTTCTTCAAACGTCCTACCCAAGACGATAATGTCATCCAGATAGACAAGACAGGTGTTCCAGTTAAGTCCTTGTAAGACCCGTTCCATTAATCGCTCAAATGTGGCCGGAGCGTTGCAGAGCCCAAAAGGCATTACCGTAAATTGCCAGAGACCGTTTCCTGCAGAGAACGCAGTTTTCTCTCTATCTTCAGAATGCATTCCAACCTGCCAATAACCACTTTTTAAATCAAGAGTAGAGAATATCTGTGCTCCTGTAAGCGTGTCAAATGTGTCGTCTATTCTAGGTAAAGGATAACTGTCCTTATGGGCAACTATTTTCATAACAGTGTTTTAATAGTGCACAAATGCGCACCACAATAATGGTGTGGAAACAGAGTTACAACAATATATAGATAGATAGATAGATAGATATAAATATATATAGATATATAGATGCTGGTACTCAGCGATAGATTTCGTAGCTTTTGGAGTGATCGTTAAAAGGACTTTTGTGTTACCCGAGCTTGTAATCGTGCTAGTATTTGTAATCGTGTTCGCATTATCGTAGTCTGTGAATCGTGACCAGTCTGTACTGTGTTATTGTGTGTATCAGTCGTGTTGTATTGTAATAAAGCTTTGTTTCTAAGGCTATGTGTTGATTCAGTATATTTCAGCTTTCAACTACTAATAAATTATAAGTATACGTTGAAATACAAGAAAAGTAATTTTTCCCCACATTGAAAAAGTTGCCGGTACACCGTACTGGTGTGTACCGTCACAAATATATATATCTTTCTAAATCATCTATTATTTAATATTAGTTTTTGGTGGGGATATTGCTTCTTAAATGAATAGATTGACGCCGGATCGATTCGTAGGGCCAAAGTATACAAGCAGGATCTCGAGCACTGGTTAAATTTATTTTTAAATACAAACTTTTATATTAATAGTTTGAAGTGTGTAACTTTATAATTCAAGCTAAAAATATCGAAGCCTATATTTTTATACTCATTTCTAAACATTATAAATGAAAAAAATACTTAGTGATTATTTGTTATTTATAATTCTAGTTATTATTCCTGTTTAGAATAAGTGAATAAACAAAAATGTTCCACATCGCTTTGTCTTAAAAACAAAAAATATGAAAAGTGCGCCTATTTGTAAGGAGTTATTTTTAATTACATGGTAATAGTAATATATTTAACTAGCTCGTACATTAATCATTATGCAGCCATGCTATTTTTTTACATTTAGAAACATAGCATTATTTTTTAACCAACATTTTACAAAGGCTGCTTGGATAAATCAGGTATACAGAAAAAAAAAAAAAAACTTAACTCAATAAATATTTAAGAAAATAGAACAGACGCAAAATAGACAGTGTCATTCATAAAAAGCTTATTTTCACAATTGATTAGAGTAACACCTTTTTAACTAATCATTTAAAGTTTAAAATTAATTTTAAAAATAAAATAGATTGTGTATCATAAAATACCGGGTACTTGAAATAAGCTAGTACTAAAAAAACAACACAGATCTTGGGTAAAATACTCATCAAATAAAGTACTGTAAATGTGCACTTTCCCGCGCTATTTTTAACTCTTTTTCTTTTTATAGCCTCTATCTGGTTTGATCTCAACCACCCGTATTTTTGTGCATAATTTTTTTCTCTATCAGGCACACTTATTATTATATCATAATAATGTCAGTTTAATTTATAAAGAGAACCGAAAAATGCAAAGTTATATAGGGAAAAAAGCCACTTCCGGCCCAATAGTTTTGAAAAACGATACGAAACGAAATAGCAGCAACAAACCCTATTGCATGACTGATCCAAACTAATTGATACAATTACATCTCGTGTAAGCAATGTTTTTTTTTAAAGTATTTCTTTTATAAAAGCGAATCGTTTTGTTTTAAAATTAAGTATGAAAGCCACCCCCCCCCCCCTAAAAATACAGTTTCTAAAACAAGTCATAAATACAAGGGAAAGATTTCAGTAAAATGTATAAATGTGTATTTGTAACATGTAAAGAAATATTTTTAAAAAATAAAATAATAATCTGGTTTTTTTTCTCGTGCAAGTAAAAGTGGACAGAAAACAGTTATTTTTGTTTCTAAAAACTAAGAATGCACTTTGTAAATAAACGACAAGCAGATTTATAAAATCGACTTTTTCGTGTAGTGATATCCATTCAGTGGTATGTTGTGTGAAAGCCTATTTTATACTCCTGTCACATATGCCATTATAGATTTCTCATGTAAAAGATTGGTTGTAAATAGAAATATAAACCCTCGCCTGATGGCTCGATTTTTAATAGGAGACTCCAGACACGAGTTGGTGACTCCAGGTTTTTACAAAGACGTAGTATGGCATGTTTTAAATTCTATTGGTTGTTTTGAAAAGAAAGACATAAAATCACGTGACACCCGCCAAAGGGAGAGAGTTAGAATTGCGCGAGATCGACAGTCTAAGTCTGAACGTTGAATTGAACAGTTGTGTATTCTATTATCTCTAAGTTTTTAACAAAGAAGCCTTGTAATAATTTTCCTTATTGTTTGATCTACATTGTACATAAGTTGTACTCACGTTTTGTTTAAATAAAGTTTCCTGAATATTGTTTTATACAAGGAAGTTTTTATTGTGAATTCTAGATCTACATTTATTTAAATAATTCATCTACAAGACTTGGATCAAGTCGCTTGTCACCGACCACGTGTTCCAGTTAGATTCCCCGGCAATGTCACCGATCATCATCAAACAACATATTGTGACACTCCATAGAAGGTCTAAAATCATTGTATTTTTGCATGTTATTTTAGCGGCCTCCTTTTTGTGTAAAAGACGTTATTACTTTTACTTTTGTATTGTTTTTTTTTTCTTTCCATCAGTCATCTGGTGACGTTTTGATCGAAAAAAAACAAAAATAAAACAAGAAAAGTACTATATGTAAAAAACAATCTGAATATCTACACTAGACTGTTCCACATTTCTAAATTAAATCCAAATGATAGCTTTCAGTTGCTCTACATTGCAGATAACATTTAAATGTCTGTTCAAACGTAGATAGTTAATAATAGTTGATTATATGTTATTCCGGATTGTTGACAAAACATATGAACGCTACATGATTGTTTGAAATCGCTCTTCTGACTATCGATTATAGATTTTCTGTTTTTTTTTTTAAATAATGTAGATAGATTAACGCCAAAGAATGGTTTGAATTGAGTCATTGCAAAAAATAATCATCGGTTAATAGGTTTTTCAGTTTCTTTTAAATAAAAGATAAAACATTTTTTTTCAAGTTAAAATTGTGCATTGAAAAATGCGGGTGCTTGAAATAAGCTAGTCCTCAAACTACACAGTAAAAGACTTGTCAAATAAAGTCATCTAATGTGTAGTTTCACACGCCTACTTCAGGTCATTTCTTGTCAAATAAAGTACATCTAATGTGTAGTTTCACACGCCTACTTCAGGTCATTTCTTTTTATACCTTGAATCGGCTTTTATCCCAACTCCCAGTATTTTTGTGCAGGTACAGATTTTTTTTAATTTATATTAGTTACGCTTAAATTCACAGCCAAATAATTTCAGTTTAATTTAAAAAGTAAACTGAAAAATGCAAAAGATATGTAAGGAAAAAGCACTTCTTGCCCATTTTAGTTTTGATCAAAGAAACAAAACGCGCCTAGCAACATTGACCATTGAATGTCCCATTCCCTACACTACATTGATTTTGGTTCTCTGACCATTAAATATAATGAAATATCTACTTGGTTTTTTGTAATTCTAATCTAATGTAGAGAAGTGACAATGCTACAAAGTCTTATTTCTTGCTCTCTCTTTCTCTCACTCTTTCTCTCACACCATCTCATTCTCTCACTCTCTCTCATTTTCTCACTCTCTCTCTCTCCCTCTCTCGCTCAAAAAAAAAAAAATACTGACACAGACTTCAGATATTTTGATGCTATTAGGATTAGTTTGTCTGTTTATTTAAAGCGCGTCCAAACGGAAGCGGAAATGACGTAGGACCAATTAAAAATAAGTTGACTAAAGGAAAATGAAAGACTTATAGACATATATAAATATAGACTGGAAAAAGGAAGCAACTTCATGTAACTTGAAAACATGTATATCTATTGTATTCGGATTTCCGAATTAGGAAAAATAAAAAAAAATTGCACGATCTTCAGTCTTAGAGATTAAACAAAATTTTTAGACATAAAATAAAGTACACACAATTGCAATTCACAAATTTTCGCTTCATAAAACTCTCTTATTGGCCAGTCTATATTTATCTATGTCTATGGAAAGACTATGCTTAAAAAATACGGATTTTTGTGCTATTTTTATTGAATAATTATGATAATTATAATAGTATCTATATATATAATCCTCAAAGTAAAAGGTCAAACAAGTAAAGTTCAAAGAAGTAAATGGGAAGATCCATGGCGCAGCATTGGTGTGAATGGAAAATGGTGCATCTCAATCCGCACTGTTTTGTGAATGAAAGTGGTGTTTATATAATTCTCTTCTTCTCAATTTTTGTCATAATATTAAAAGTATTTCCAGATTATTGTGTCGTAAGACTATTGAAACTAGAACAACAACAATACACAGATAGAGTATACTCTCAGGTTTCACTTTAGAAGTACTTCAATTAATATCACAAATTACGCACATTCGTTCATTGGACATGATTACGAAAGGTAACTCATCTCTCTATTCCTAGATCTAGATCTAGATCTAATACTCGAATTCAACTCTAAGATTATGGAACTTCTCTTCGCAAAGATAGTTTTATGCTTTAGCACATGAACATACTAATTATAGTCCATTTAATCAAATTAACATTCAAATTTGTTTTTCTAAAGCATTGTTACATGAGTGCAACTCTATTCTTAATATCGCGTAAATTAAGGTCAGTTAGCCATTTTTAGCTCCATTCATAGAATTTTTTATTCATGAATTCATGCAATCAGTTTAACTTATAACAAGTAAATGGGAAAATCTCATGGCGCAGCATGGTGTGAATGGAAAATAAGATATCCAAATCCGCACTATTTTCATTCACAAAATAGCATAGACATAAAAAATATAGGCTGGAAAAAGGAATTAATAATGTCCGGAGATTCCCAGGACTTTTTCGTAGGCCTATATTTAATAAAATTTCAGGAGATTTCCAGGGGGCTCCTGGTAAATCAAGAGGCCGCTGGAAATCTGTTATATGTTATAAAATGGTCCAAAGAAATTAAGGTCAATTAGCCATTTTTTAGCTCCATTCATAGTATTTTTTATTCATGAATTCACTTATAACAAGTAAATGGGAAGATCCCGTGGCGCAGCATGGTGTGAATGGAAATGGTGTATCAAAATCCGCACTATTGTTATTCACAAAATAGTATAGACATAAATAAATATAGACTGGAAAAAGGAATTAACTTCATGTAACTTGATTTATTAATTTATACACCTAAAAAATTAGCACGGGTCCAAGGAAAGTGCGGGACCCACTGCGATCGCATATGTTGCAGTGCCTAAGGTCTGCCCTGCAAAATAGCGGCGTATGGTATGCCGCCGGTCGACTAGTAATAATAATACCAATAATGATAATAATCTTTATTGCTCATAAGGAAATTGGTCTTACAGATAGTGCATAACACCAAAAAAAAAAAAAAACAACACACACACACACTTATATAACTAAAGAAAACCAAAATATACATTCACATAGCACTCACAATTCACAAAAGTGAAAAGTTTATATCAGATTGTAGAGTATTATTTACTGATATGATTGCTAGGAGAACAAAAGAGTTATTGTGTCTGTCTTTGCTATAAGTGTCTGGTAAAATCACAAAATCCAAACCCAAAGGAAGATTTTTTATTTATAAAATCTAATGAATGCATTTCTCAAACAGCTGCCCAAAATGGGTTTTGTTTTTTTTTCCCAACCATCAGCATTTAGGATTTTATGATTTTTTTTAGCGGCCCCCGTAAGGGGAGAAGCCGCTATTAGGTTTGTGCAAAATGTCCGTCTGTCACACTCAGGGCGTCAAAACTAGAAGAGATACGTAAAATATTATTTCACCATTAAATGCGGCTTGAAAAGTTTAGGTGCAACGGCTACTTTTAGTTTTCTGAAAGCAAACCGTTTAATTGATAAAATTAATTATGCAAGCGATTTTTAATAACATTACACCAATTCTAAAACAATTACGTAAATGCAAGGGAGCCAATGTTACAATATGCTAACAAAGAAGAAAACATAGTCTTTCGTGTACTAGCGAAAAGCCCGGCCATGACTTAAATCTAAACTAATTTCTTCAACTTTTTTTTAATCAGATTTTTAGCGGCCCCCGTAAGGGGAGAAGCCGCTATTACGTTTGTGCAAAATGTCCGTCTGTCCGTCTGTCACACTCAGGGCGCCAAAACTAGAAGAGATATGAAAAATATTTTTTCACATTAAATGCGGCTTGAAAAGTTTAGGTGCAACGGCTACTTTTAGTTTTCTAAAAGCAAACCGTTTAAGTTATAAAATTAATTATGCAAGCGATTTTTTAATAACAAACACCAATTCTGAAACAATTAAGTAAATGTAAGGGAGGAAATGTTACTATAAGAAATGCTCTAGGCACGTAGATATCACGCACATTTTTTAAAATGAATTTCATGCTGTCTGTCCGTCTGTCAGACTCAGAGCGCCAAAACTAGAAGAGATACGAAAAATATTATTTCACCATTAAATGCGGCTTGAAAAGTTTAGGTGCAACGGCTACTTTTAATTTTCTAAAAGCAAACCGTTTAATTTATAGAACTAATTATGCAAGCGAATTTTTAATAACAAAACACCAATTCTAAAACAATTACGTAAATGTAACGGAGGAAATTTTACCATAAGAAATGCTCTACACATATAGATATCACGCACATTTTTTAAAATGAACTTTTAGCAGTGACTTTCGTGTACTAGCGTAAAGCCCGGTAATAACATGTTTCTAAACTAATTTCTTAATTTAAAAAAAAAAATCAGATTTAAAAAAAAATTGTTTAGTGCCCCCATTAGACTGAAAGAAGCATATTTTTTTTGCGTTTTGTCTGTTGGTTGGTCTTTCCGTCACGGTTAGATAAAAAAAAAACACTAAAGGCTTTTGAAAATATGATTTAACCTTTACTGTTCTTTCAGAAATATTGCGATAGTTTAAGGATGGGAGCATACGGGAATTGAGCCAGGGACCAACGATAAATCTGAACTAAAGTCTAGTGCGCAAACATCAAGATAAGGCAGGTTTATACCCTGCTCGCCATCCTCCGTCGTCCAGCGAGAAGTTAATTATTTTCAACTTAGAAAGAACATCCGAAACATATTGCGAATAGGCGGATCTGACAGGGATCCGACTCCGACGGGGGCCGCCTCTGAGTTTGTGTATCACACAAACTTTCTTTGTAATCTTGTTTTAATATTCAGATTGTAATACCAGGCAGGGATATTAGAATTCAAAATATTGCAGATGTGAGCGTGATAAAACATCGCCAAGGCTTTTTCACAAACATTAAATGAGGACATTTTTAAATAAGTTTTTTAGTGAAGGAGAAATAAGGACTATCGGATTGAAAATATGCTTTATATATAGACAGTGGCCTTTAGGGGAATACCGAAAATAAAATACAAACGTTGGATAGAAAGCTTGCGGTGTTTCGCAAATTGCGGTATGTCAAATGTCCTAGTGAGCACCTCGGAGGTACATTTCAAGCGAATACTTTGGAAACATTAGGCGATTGACCTAGGGATCTACGTAACACGTCACTATCTTCTTTTTGTGAAAGGCTTTGTTTTTTTACATGT
>JADKLZ010005465.1:14203390-14231025 GCA_021533235.1 Biomphalaria straminea | reverse complement strand
ACATGGCAACAAGCTAGTGGTTCTAAACTGCCCACAGGTTGTGACATTGCTGGTCAGTATTCAGGCCTTCTATAGCGAATGGTCTCACTTGTGCTGAGGAAAGTTTGGTTCAATTTTCTCATTATTTTTTTTTGAAGCTAATGTATAGGTCAGTGTTTGTATTTTATTTATCTCCAGACAAAAATGTTACAGAATTATTTGTATTATCATTGATCTGAAGTTGTGTATCTGTGATGAGGCTAGTGATGTTTCTATGAAGTGTAAGGTTTTATTTAGTTTGTACATAATGTGATAAATTATTTGAAGTGAATGAATTGGAATGAACATTTAAAAAAAAATTGGTTTTGTTAGTTAAGTTTGTTTCTGTAAGTTTCAAAACGACTGCTGGGTCCTTTGAATTGTGGGACTAAGTGGCTTGAAGGAAGACTATTATGTCCATTGACTAACTAGTGACTTGTAGAAAGACTGGTGGATCCATTGAATTGTGTGACTGTTTCTTCTGGCAGCATTTGATTCACATTTTGTATTTTCCTTCTGCATTGTTTTGTTTCTTTAAGAAATGTCTTCCTTATATAATTGTGTATTCAATGATTGAAGGATACAACTAAATTTTATGATCCATATTTTCTTTTCAACAATTACTTTTGTCTGATATTCTGTAGAATATAAATAAAGAAATGAGATTTTTGAAACTGTTTCAGTTCACAAGTATTAGCATTCATGACAGTGGACACATTTGTAATGAGTAAATGTTGCTATTTATAATTCCTTTCTCACCAATATCTAGTTCTAATTTTTTTTTAATTTACAGAGGATTTATTCTACTGCTAGAGATTGTTTAACAAAAAAAAAGAATAAATTATAAAATTCTGAACTCGCTAAGTAGTAAAATAGTGGGTTTTTTATTAACTAATTTTCAACATTTTAATATAAATTATAAATTGATAACTTACAGCTATTTCCTCCAAAAATTGCATTTTCTATGTTTCACTTTATAAACAGTATCAGATGGGTTGGGTTGTTGGTTTTAGTGTGCCACACTTACATTAGAAAGAATATTTAATTATTCACAAAAGCTAAAATAGTTACATCAAAAATATTTGTTCAACTGTAAATTAAATGCTGGATATCTAATTACCAGTGCTGTACCAGTAATACTGTGAATCATCAACATTGAGGCTCATTGACTTAAGTTACAATACATCAAGAACCAAGTCACAAATCAAATTATTTGGAGAACTAACATAATATTCAATGACATCACTTCAAGAAAAACTTATTTCAAATGACAACATCAAACAAGATAATCACGACATGACACTGATAGATAGTAATTTGTTCCCTGCATCACAATATTTAGTAATGGCATAAATTAAAATAAAATAACACATTGGCAACAAAGACCACATTAATAAACTTTATTCCCCAGTCCTGTATATTTGTTGCATAATGTAAGAGCTTTACAAAGAGCATAATTCCTAAGCAACTGTGATCTATTCAATAAGTATATAGGAAATAGTTTTGAAATAATTGTATTAAAGTACTGGGGTACAAATTTTATCCTTAGAGGTTGGCTCATATATCAGCCTACTTAGTCACTCACTTTTTGAATGGCAGAGATTAATTGATTCATACCATACTGGTCTTGTTGGACCATGATATGTCTAACATCTGATCAGTTCTAAAACACACATGACAGAAAGTGTTTCAGTAGGCAAAGTGAGTGTTAAAACCTTATAAAAGTAAGCAAACAAAATCAAAGAATGTTTAAGATATTGATGCTCATCACTTAAAAAAAAATGAATTGAAAAACAGAGTTTAGAATGTCATTTACATTAATCCTTGTTTTTAACCTTCAGATGATTATGTACAAATGAAGACATTCATTTAGCATGAATTTAAGCAATTATATTTCTTTCTAAATGAAAAGACCAAATGAACAGGTCATAAGGTTTTGTGACAAATAATAAAGCTACCTCACAAAAGTTTAAAAGGAATATTTAAAACTGGGCCAATGATAAAAACAAAGAGCCCATATATTACAAATCACAACAGCAAGGCTGTTGATGTAATGTCTCATAAATAACAACATAGATTTTTTTTCAACACCTTAAAATTTGCTATATTGAAACATTTTTACTATTATGTGAGTCAAATGATCACCAGTTAAGTCCAACTACTTGGACTTTTTATTCAGCAATAGGTCTGCATTTTGATCCAGTTTACATTTCTAATGCAATAAAATATAGAAAGAGGAAAAAAAAAAGAAAGCAATTTAGTAAGGGTGGGGGGTAAAATATAAGAAATTGATTAAGAAGAAGATTGGGAGAGACAAATAAACCTCATCAAGGACACTCCCTGTTGTCAACAAAATCTAAACTACAGTGTTCTACAAGAATTAAGAGCCTACACATTTGAAATTGCAGTGCTAAAATGTGCAAAACCTTTTTTTCTATACCAGTACATAGTCAACATGGTCTGTGTACTGGATACACAGAAGACGAAGACTTAAAAATGGAACATCACAAAAGGAGTGAAATGATCCTACACTCTACCAATGCATACATGCAATAGTGAACCATTCTAGTACTGAAGGAATGAAAGGCTGTGGCATGAAGTCACCAGTAAGACACATAAATTAATTGATGTGAACCATTAAACAACAATCAAAACATGAAGTGAAATATGCATTATAAACGTCATGTTGACAAAACTAGAACTATGTTATAGTAATTCCTCTTTCAGCAAACAGGTCCCTCAAACTGTCCTCTAGAGCCTTGTTAGTACCTTTTAGCCCTGCCACTACCTGAGAAGCCCACCGGAAATACTCGTCCACTCTCTCTTTGCTCCAACCAACGGGTGTGGCTCGACGCAAGTCTCTCAAGTTATACAGTTTATCAGCAAGTTTCACAAGCTTGGCTCTGTAACTTGACTTTGGAGCATTAAGTATTTGCTGACGTTTTCTTTCTTCTTTTGGTAATGTCTTATCATCAGTGACTTCTTTAACTAGATCTAAACATAAACCAAACAAAGATGTCTTTCTTTATACTAACAAGATATTGTTAATAGATATAATACACTTTAAAACAACCATGGTTAGCTTTTTTGTTTATAGTTAACTGCTTGTATTAAATTAAAACCTCTTTAAAAACTTAACTCAGTGCTACAGCTAAAATAGTGATATTAAGTAGTTGTCCTGTCCCCTGCTGATTATTTGCTAATTAGACTCATTAATTTATAGACTACATTGAAGTCTGATAGAAAGTGAAATGTCATTTGAAAAAAAATCAAACAAGCAAAATATTAAAACAATCTTTTATTAAAGACAAAGCTTATTGAGTGGAAGAACCCCACCCTTACAACTATCTTTCAATAATGTAGAAGTTCTTTTCCTCATTTGATAAAAAGATAATAAACAACCAATAAAACCCTACAAATTTATCCATACTGGTTTTGGTATCTGTGAATGCTGAAGAATTTTTTTCCCTTGGTATGAAAACAACATAATTTATTACATAATTAATTAAAGTATTTAATTAACTAATTGTGTTTTTTTTTAATTCATGTCTTGTCTATGCCAATGAATAATTGTGCAAAATTTTAGCTTGATCTGAGATTGGGTGTGGGAGAAATAACGTGTACAAACTTTTGACCAGACAATTGAGTGAGTTGATATACAAGTTCTGTAAAAAGAGATACCATTTACATAACTCTCTTACTTGCAACATCTTCACCAAATTCAGCTTGAAGTTCATAAAAGCTTGTCCCTGTATCTTCTATAGTGTCATGTAATAAAGCAGCCTAGACAAGAGCATAACAGAACATAGAATTCAATTCCTGATAATAAAATGTTCTTAGTAATCTTCCAAGAGCAAACAAAATGAGGTGTAAAAATAAATGATTCAAACGTGTTTTCTTTTCATTTTTATCATATTCTTGAGTATAGTTCAATAAATAAAACAAATACTAATGTCAAGTACATTCATTTCTATAGCATTGTTGACAAACTATCTGCAAGCACAATGCATTTAGAAAAATAATATATTATAAACCTTATTTAAAGAATAATTCAGATTTATTATCAAGTACTTTTTCTTCATGAAAGTGGTGAACCATTTGTCTGAACTTGGAAAGTGAGTAGAATGTAAGATTGTACCATACCAACAGGTGTACATAGAACACAGGTATCATCGAGAAACAATGATTCTGAATGGGGCATATATTTACTTGCTTATCGTTTCTTAGTCTAGAAAAATTTTGAGTAAAAAATTAGTTTTTCCTTATATATTATTCTATGCATTTTTCAAAACTATTATTAAATTGAAAACTCAACATGTCACTGTAACTGATAGACAACAAATTTCTCTATGAAAATATGAAGAGTTAGAACCAAAGAAGCCTATACAGATTAGAATTAATGAAGACCTGAAAAATAGCAGATGAAAATAACACATTAATACTTTATCTATATCCTATACTCTTAAGCAAGCAATTCTTGTATATATTATATATATATATATATATATTTTATTCGAAAATGGCTCTAACGATTTTCTTTAAAAATTCAACGTATCTGCAAATTAGTGAGAAAAAAATTCTTATTATCTTATTATCGAAAATTTAATTTTGGCTAAAATATTTTATGAATGAAATTTTTTTCCATGACGTCAAAGGGAAAAAAACTTTACACCGCTTACGTCACTAGGCTCACGGCAGTACACTTCGCTAACTAGAACAACTAATCAATCGACCTAATTAAACATTTGCGCACCATCTAATTGTGGATTGATCTATTATGAAACTATGGAAGAAAAATAATGAAATTAAATTTGATGTATGATCAGTTATTGTGTTTTAAAGGTTTCGTAAATGGGCCTCATTCACCAATCGTTAACCAACAACATTTAGCCATGTGATTCTCAATATACAAATTATGTAATCCATAAAGGCTGTCACAAGATACTTTTTTTTCATTGTTTTATCAATATTATTAAGTGGCCATTGGTGAATGAGGTCCATTGTTTACACCTAAATTGTGTAAACCTGTAACTTTTACTTTGTTATACTCTTTAATTTATCTATGCCTTACTTGCACACACTGAACATGATATCCAGGGTCGACCCTAACATTTGCGGGCCCTATGTGAAGTGGATTGCATGCGGTCCAGTCAGGGTAGGGTTAAAGATAATAAGTAAAAATTAAGTTTTTGTGTTAGAAAATAAATTCGTCTCTGCATAAAAATTTTGTTTATTTTAAGGACATTTGTATGGGTTTCAGGAGATTTTCTGGAGCGTCTTGAAAACAAGGAAACCACGGGAACCCTATTAAGTTATAATGGTTTAATTTAATAATTTACACATTGAATTAGAGCGAGCTTAATAACCATCATGGATATATGATAGGCTTACAGCAGTAAACTAAAATATTTCTTTACAAACAAGAAAAGAAAATCTTAATTGAACACACTCGACTCAGACAATGGTTATGCTTGTCCTGATTTGGCAAAATATATAGGTCACATCTGGGGCTGCGTAGCCACAGGAAATACTGCATTCCTCATTAATTTTCGGATTCAAAGTCAAGCCTTATTATAAATATTATTTTGCTGGTGAATTATTACCATGTGTTCATGCCTCAGTGTCTTAATGTCCCGTACCAAAACAAAGGAAATGGTGATAACGTAGCTTCTTTATGCCTTACTTACTCACACTGAACATGATTTCTAGCTAGCGGTCAACAATCTGTAACGACTTTTGATTTAACTATAAGCCTTAGGAAAAGCTTGGGGATTGGGCGTGGTGACGAACGGCCCAAAAGAGATTTGAATGGAGGGTTGGGCTGTAGCACCAGTAGCACCACTGGGATGGATGGATGGCAAAACCCGGTATGAACTTCTTATAGTCCAACAGTCAGGTTGAGCAGGGCACGTATCCCATATGGGGGACAAACATATTGTTTGGCGTAACAGAGGTGCCCTACGGAAACGTTTCTTTAGAAAGCTAATGAAATGATTTAAGTCTATTATGAAAAAGTGTGACATTTCAGTTTGTCAAAAAGTGCCTGTTTTACCCTATAACATAGAGATTTGAGTCACTTGATGTTTCATACTAAAGCCATAATGAATACACTAATTTCATAATTAACCCTTCAAACGCGTGTGGTAGTTTAGCCTCTAAATATCAGAATTGTAATTCCATTTTGGATGCCCTCATTGCAATAAAGCTCAGCATTTAAAGGGTTAAATGTCTGAACGTAACCATCTGAGAAGTTACAGAGCAAAGATTTTCTTCCAAGCCAATAATAGTAGGCCTACAATAGTTTTACACACAAAAAAAAAATGGATTGTAAAACTATAAGACGGATGTGAGCTGTGATTTGTCTACGCTTAAAAGACTTGATATTGAATCGCCATGTACAATTACATTTAGAACTAAAATGACACTAAAGTAACTTTTCATAGTGGTAGTCATTATACAATCGTTAATTTTCATAATTATTGAAATATTCCCAAAATGACTTCGGATATGTAACCTTCGTTAAGAAATTATTTTACCGAGCAAGGCTCGGCCACCTGATATTGTACTTTAACCCAGAACTGTGTATTTTTTAGGGCTCTGAACTTATACTATCTTATGTATCCGATTTTACTAGGAAATAGCATAAATAAATGTAGGATTATTAATATATACAATTAACCTTCTTTAGTTTAAATAGGCCTATTACATTTATTTGTTTTTGGAGAACCTCTAGTTAAGTCTAGTTAGTTATTATTTATTTTTTGATGATAAAATTAAAAAAAAATAATTTGAAATTCAGAGTATAACAAGAAAAATATTTTTTTTTATGATAATTAGCAGTTACAAAATTATATTTAAAATTAAACAATATTGAAATTTCTTAGGTCTTTTAATAGATCCGTATTTATAAAGTTCATACAGACTAAATTTGCTAGGCAACTTAAAAATACAAGTTTTATTTCAGATAACAAAACTGGATTCGTTCTCTGCATTTAACGATTAACTGTGGTTCCAGTTTGGACTATATCATAGACCTAAAAATATATATATAAATGCTGTCTAAAACCTGTAAATATAGATTTAGACTAGTAAACTAGATCTAGACTAGTCAAGTTTACATCTTGAAATATTTTATCAGATTACTTTAATGAATGAAAGTAAAAATAGTGAGCCAATAAAGTACCAACATTGGTAGGATGCACTTGATAGGAAACAAAAAGGAAAGTGGGCAGGACCAAGCAAACCTGGAAGTGGTTACATATATATATACACACTTGCGGAAATATGCCCCATTGATTTTTACTTAGCAGGAGTGTTTCATTAGCTTTGAAACCTGGGATCCTGGGTTTGAATTTTCTTGAAGGCTGAGATTTTGAATTTCAGGATTTTTAGGGCACCCCAGAGTCCACTCAACTTTAATGGGTACTTTAGTTGGGGAAAGTAAAGGTGGTTGGTCATTTTGCTGGCCACATGACACCCTACTCATTAATCGTTGGCTAAAGAAACAGATAACCCTAACATCATCTGGTCTATAGATTGCAAGGTCTGAAATGGAAACTTTACTTTTTTTTTTGTTTTCAGGCACCAGTGTAGTGTATTTGAGTAGTTAGTCACAGTCTCTTGTGTAGGGCAAACTAGACTAAACTATTTAAATTTGAAGCAAATAATTTCATTTCATTTTACCTGTATAACAGAGACATCAGATATTCCAGCTTCATTGGTTAAGATATAGGCTACACCTGGTCAAAACAAGATTATGATATTAGTTGTAGTTTTTTTTTTATTTGAATATTTCTTTAGTTTAAATTGCAAGTAGGCCTATTACATTTATTTGTTTTTGGAGAACCTTTAGTTAGTTATTATTTACTTTTTGATGATAAAATTTAAAAAAAAATTGAAATTCAGAGTATAACAAGTAAAATATTTAAGAAATAAAAACAAAGCTTATAAATCTAAGAGGAACTTTATCTCTAGATAATGCAGAAGTTATTTCTCTTATTGGATTTCAAACAAATAATAACAAATAATTAATTGCCTTTTTTTTTTTAACTGATTCATGTTTTGTTGGGTTCAAAAAATAATTGTTTAAAATTGTAACTTGATCTGAGAATGGGTGTTGAGAAACATAGGGAACAAACCCTACATATCTGTGAATACTGAAGGATTAATTTCCCTCGTTGCTTTCAAACAAAATAATTAAATGCCAATAGTTAAATGACTAATTAGTTAATTTTGCTAAAAATTAAATATATATGTAATTTTGTTTATAGCATATTAGACGCCATAATGCCAATTTTCTGGTGTAAAACTAGTTTCAGAAATCTCTGGCCACAAATAGTCTTAGACATGTAAACAAGTACTAAAATATGTTGTACCACTGGAGATGCCATTGTTTTGTTACAAGAATTCTCCACCATAGTAATAAGACAGGAATAACTGTGGGAACTGTATCAGAGTTCATTAAACTATACTTTTATATCTTTGAAATACCTGTACTCTATAATAAAAAAGAAACAAATCTTGCAGTGTTAAAAGCAATGGGTCAAAAAGAGTTGCCTATTACTGACTTTAAATGCAAGTGCTTTAAGAAACTTTGAATCTAACAAAGATAAAGTGAATGATAAAATGTTTTGGTACAAACACAATAGTAAGTATTTCATTAGCAATAATAAATAATAATTCTAGGGTTGTCTGCTATAAAGCCACTATATGGGAATACTATTTTTGAGTCTAACTTTAGAGTCTTGGGTTACAGAAATTCAATCCTTATTTAAGTGGGATTCTAAATACGAAACACCAATAACAGTAAACTCAGGCGTACCTCAAGGAACAGTCTTTGGACCACTACTATTTTTAATTTACATAAAGGATTTACCCAATTGCATTAGTTCAGGAACAAAAGTTAGATTATTCGCAGACGATTGCATAATGTATAGAACAATAAAAACAACACAAGATACAGAAATTTTACAAAGAGAATTAGATGAATTACAAAAATGGGAATCAAATTGGAGTATGTCTTTCCACCCAGAAAAATGTCAGTTATTGAGAGTAACAAAAAAACTAAAACAAATAAATTCCACTTATCGTATTCATGGTAAACCACTAACACAGACTAAAAATGCAAAATACATAGGTGTTATAATAAATGAAAAATTGTCATGGAATCCCCATATTGATAAAACAATTAAAAAAATCAAACAAAGCATTAGGGTTTATTAAAAGAAATTTTTATAAATCAAATAAGAACATAAAACTACAAAGTTATTTAACCTTGGTTAGGCCTATAATAGAATATGCATCCTCTGTTTCTCAACTCAAAAAACATTAAGAAACTGGAACAGACACAAAATAGAGCAGTGAGATTCATAACAAATCAATATTCACATTTGACTAGAGTAACACCTTTAGTAAAATCATTTAATTTAGAAAGCCTTCAGGACAGAAGACTCAAAAGTAAAGTAGCAATTATACATAAAACACTGAACCATAACCTCCAAATTCAAAAACAAAATTTAATAAAATACTCAGAAAGACACAAAGAAAAACATACATTACTCATCCCATATGCTTGGACAAATTTGTACAAAAGCTCCTGTAATAGTAGGCTAGTAGAGACTAACAAACACTTTCTTGTCTGTTTAAATGCTGCTTTATTCATGTTAGATCGTCCATACATATATAGGCCTAAAAGGAATTCAATTATCCCCCTATCAGTTAATTAGCACATTCTTTCGACATGTCAGCAATCTGGGTTACTGGGTTACAATAACAGGACGGACTTGACAAAACAATAACATTTACTATCACATCTCCCTTCTTACAAACATTCAATGATAAAACATCTATAACATTATTTCTACATATTAGCACAACATATTTACATCTAACATAGATAATCAAAAGACATTTCAATGCATCTATTCATCAAAGTTTAAAACATTTACATTAAAAAATTCTAACATTGCTATTGAGTTTACAAATTACAGATAACGATATGTGTTTACAAATTACAGATAATGATATAATATTATTATAATATATAATGTAAGAAAACATCAAAAGGCCTTTTACACAGTAGGCTGTATTTCAAATAATGAATGTCTAAATATCTACATCAGGAAAACGTTTGGGTGATCTTACTGGTCTGCCATAGCGTGTAACCACTGGGGCTGGGCCGTATTGTGTTACAACAGGTTCTGTACTAGCAATCGCTGTCTCGGGTTCGGTAACTTGCGTTTCGTAGGATGTATCAGAATTGTCCCATTCAAATACATCTGGAGTTTCGTTTGGTCTATTTCTTCTGTATGTGGCCCCTTCAGGTGTCTGTACAAAGTATGATCTTGGCGTTGAAGCTTCTGAGACGACAGTGGCTGGCTTCCACTGACTTCCAGGTTTCTTTTGCATAAAGACCTTGTTTCCAGTATGAAACTGTTGTCTTTCAGTGCGCCTAGCAGTTCTGTTATAATATTGTCTTTGATCATTTTTTCTCTTTTTCCATACATCGGCCATTTCTTTCTGGTCTGGAACTTGTGGTCTGAGATACGTATTTGTTGTCGGAAGATTAGTTCTCAAACGTCTGCCCATAAGCAACATTGCTGGTGAAGGTCCATCTGGACTTGGAGCATTTCTGAACTGTAGCATGGCTAAATATGGATCTTGGCCAGATGTTCTGGCTTTATTCATAATTTTCTTTACTGTCTGTATTGCACGTTCAGCCATCCCATTGGACTGTGGAAATCTGGGACTCGAAGTAATATGTCGAAAACCCCAGCTCTTAGAGAATTTGAGAAACTCTTCACAACTGAACTGAGGTCCATTATCAGTAATTACTTCCTTGGGGATGCCATGACGAGCAAATTGTGACTTCATATAAGCAATCACGTCTGAAGCTTTAAGTGTTGGAATAAGATTAATCTCAAAGAATCTGCTATAGTAGTCAACAAGGAGTAAATAGTTCTTACCAAAATGCTCAAAGAGGTCAGCTCCAATCTTTTCCCAGGGAAGTTGAGGTGTATCATGTGGTAACATTGGCTCCTTCTGCTGGGACTTCTGGTGTTCATTGCATACAGCACAGCTAGATATCATGTCTATAATTTGTTTTGACATGCCAGGCCAGAAAAACACCTCCTTGGCTGTACCCAAACATCTATCACGTCCAAGGTGACCTTGATGAAGTCTTTGTAACATTTCTTTTTGTAATGCTTTTGGTACTATTATTCTTTCTCCTTTTAAAAGTAGACCATTGCTTTCACTAAGCTCTTCTTTAAATCCATAATAAGCTCATATTTCTTGAGGAATTTCATTTCTCTTGTTTGGCCATCCTATCAGGATTTGATCTTTTAACAGTCTTAGAATGGCATCGTTTGAGGTCGCTTGCTGAAAATGTTTTATATTTTCATCTGACACAGGCAGGCTATCTACAATAAGATGAACCTGTGCGTCCCAGTCATCACTTGATGGATGTTTTACTGAAAGCGATGCTCGTGAAAGTGTGTCTGAAATTGACATTTCTTTGCCTGGCTTATATTTCAGTAGGATTTCATACTTCATAAGACGAAGAAGCATTCTCTGAAGTCTTGGTGGTGAAGATGACAAAGGCTTTTTGATGATCACTTCTAATGGTTTGTGATCAGTCTCAACTTGTACTTGACGTCCATACACATAATAGTGGAAATGCTCAACTCCAAACACTATTGCGAGCATTTCTTTCTCTATTTGTGCATAACGTTTTTCGCATTCTGTGAGAGATCTTGATGCGTAAGCCACTGGCCTCTCATTTTGAATTAATACAGCACCAAGACCCTCTTGTGAAGCATCTACTGACAACTTGACTGGTTGTGAGACATCATAAAAAGCTAGAACAGGGGCAGTTGTGATCATGTTTTTTAAGTAATCAACTGCATTCTGATGTTGTTCCAACCACATCCATTCACTATCTTGTTTAAGTAGCTCCCTCAAGGGAGCAGTGACATCAGACAGATTTTGTATGAATTTGGCAAGATAATTTATCATGCCCAGAAATCTTTCTAGTTCTTTGCGGTTTGAAGGGCATGGCATAGAGTGAATTGCTTCAATCTTGGAGTCGTCAGGCTTGATTCCACTATCTGTAATGACGTGTCCAACAAATTTTACCTCTTTTACTCTAAGGCTACATTTTGATAATTTCAATTTAATTCCTTCTTTTCTAGCTATGTCAAGGACTGTCTGAAGTTTCTCATCATGTTCTTTTGTAGTTTTACCAGCTATCAATATTTCGTCCATATAGGTTTCAACACCTTGAATATTTTCAAAAATTTGGTGAAATCGTTTTGCAAACACTTCCGCAGAAGAGTTTAGTCCAAATGGTAGTCGTAAAAACTTATATCTACCAAATGGTGTGTTGAACGTTGTCAGATCTGTACAGTTCTTATCAAGTTTGATTTGCCAAAAGGCACTTGTTGAATCTAGCACAGTAAACACTTGGCTGCCACTTAGCCGGCTGGCTATTTCTTCAATGGTCGGTAACTGGTAGTGCTCTCTCTGAATGGCAGTGTTAAGATCTCTCGGATCTAGACAAATTCTTAAACCACCTCCTTTCTTTTCGACAAGAACTAGTGAGTTGACCCATGCTGTGGGGTGATCAACTTTTTCGATGACACCGTCGACTTCCATTCGTCTTAGCTCTTTTTTCAATTCTTCTCGGAGTGCTGCTGGAACTTTTCTTGCTGCAAGTACCACTGGCCTTATGTTTGGATCAACTTTGATTGTATACTCTTCTTTCAAGCATCCAAGGCCAGTAAATACATCAGCATAGTTGTTTAATGTTTCATCTTCTAAAAACTCTACTCTCTGAATAAGGTTCATCTGCTGGCAACCTGGTAGACCCATAATTGGTTTGGAGTGTGTATCTACTACTTGAAACTCTATCCATGCAGTTTTTTCTTTTACTGAACATTTAAGTTGTGTTTTGCCAACGACCTTTAAATGTTCAGCATTGTATGTAGTAAGTCTTGATGTTGACTTCTGGAGTTTCTTTCTTCTAAGTTGATTAAAAATCCTATAAGGAAGAATGTTGACTTGTGCTACTGTATCCAATGTAAATGTTATATGTTTGTTTTCTAGAGTGATAACTGTATTCCACTCATTACATTGGGTTTGTGAACCTATACTGCCAATTAAAGAAGTTTCAGACTTGGTATCATTTGTTGCTTCAGTCTTGTTATGGATGGATTGTATATTATTTGATCTACATACATTAGAAAAATGATTCATTTTGTGGCATGTGTGACATATTTTACCGTAAGCTGGACAATGCCTTGGTAAATGCTGTCTGCCACAATTGCCGCAGTTCAAGGTTGATTTCGTTCTACTAAAGTTCTTTGTAGCCGAGGACACCGCTTGAACGTCACATTCTTCTTTCATGACTTTAAGTTGCCATTCAGTTGCTTCCGCTGCACGGCAAATGTGTTCAGCCTTGATAAGGTTCAGATCAGTTTCTCTTAAAAGTCTTGCTCTTGTGCTGTCATTTTTTATACCGCCTACTATTTGGTCTTTAATTAGTGAATCTTTTAGTGACTCAAATTCACATGACCTTGCCTTGAGTTTGAGGTCGGTCAAAAAGCTGTCAAACGTTTCTCCTTCATTTTGATTTCTCTTGAAAAAAATATGCCTTTCAATCGTTACATTCTTCCTCGGAAGGCAGTATTTTTCAAACTTGTTTAAAATGCAATTCAGTGTATGAAAAGACTTGCTGATATCGCAGTCTTCACACTCATCGTCTGTCCACTGGAATGTGTTGTATACTTGGACTGCTTCGTGGCCAATAACATGTAGTAATGTCATGGACTGTACTTCATTACTTTTAGTATCAAGTCCACTTGCTATGATGTAAATTTGAAACGACTGTTTAAAACTTCTCCAGTTTTCTGCAACATTTCCATTAAATTCCAGTGGCTGTGGCGGGTGGAGACGGTCCATCTGACACCATGTAATAGTAGGCTAGTAGAGACTAACAAACACTTTCTTGTCTGTTTAAATGCTGCTTTATTCATGTTAGATCGTCCATATATATATAGGCCTAAAAGGAATTCAATTATCCCCCCTATCAGTTAATTAGCACATTCTTTTGACATGTCAGCAATCTGGGTTACTGGGTTACAATAACAGGACGGACTTGACAAAACAATAACATTTACTATCACAGCTCCTTCTACTCTAGCACTATTAGAGCATGGAAGGATTGCCTGAGCTAGCCAGGAAAACCAGTGACTTGGCAGAATTTAAGTCATTGGTTAATATGCATGACTGAATGCATAACGCGTAGGACATAATCATCTTCCTTTTTGAAGTAACGTCTGTATTGTATAAGATAAGAAGATAAGAAACTCCTGCAGCCACCTGTCCCAAAATTGTGATGGCTTGCCATCCCTTTGGACCCTGTCAGTATGGAAGAGAGGCGTGTGCTGACGTGTGGGCAGCCCAGCACTCGCAAATTTTACCACCCAGGCTTTCCCCCCAGCAATGGAGAGGTCACTCCATCTCTGTTTTGCTGGCAAGGGGAAAAGATCATCTCCCGAGACGTAAAATGCCAGATCACAGATCTAGATACAACGGAATTTCAAGGTTGCATATAACAATTTGTTAGTTGTTTTTTTCTGTTATAACAGGTTTAAAGAAAAAAACAGTTTATACTGACCAATGACATGATTAACATAAGGTGTCTGAATCTCATCTTTCCTTCTTTGATCTTTGTGTTTTAAGGCTGCAAAATTAGCACATCTGATGATGTCTCGACAAAGCTTAGCTTGTACATCTGAAGAGGCACTTTTTTCACCTGCCATTTCTGGGAAGGATTATCTCTCACTAAATAAATATAAAGATGTAAAATAAGTTTATAACTTTTAATAATAATTAGAGATTTAAGAGTCAAAGTCTATGGGTCGTCATTTATTTACAAATAAGGCAGCTTAATGGTGTCCATTCATAGAGTAATCGAATGTTATTAATAAATTCAATATGTAGACCAAACCAATGATGACTGCATTGACATATGGTATGCATATCAGACTGTTGTCCTGATAGTTAAGACACAAAGATAAAGGCACATTCCTTGTCCCATATGCTAGGACAAAATTGTACAAATGCTCCTTCTTCCCAAGTGCTATTAGAGCATGGAATAGGTTGCTTGAGCTAGCTAGGAAAACCAGTGACTTGTCAGAATTTAGGTCATTGGTTAATATGCACTACTAAATGCATGTAACCATCTTCTTTTTTAAGATATAAGATAAGAAAATAGTTCAGAGTTTGAACATTATCATCTTCATTTGTATAAACATCTCTGACACTTGGTTTACCAAAAAGCGGTTCAAAGAAACATACCTCTAATAAAAAAAAAAGATGATCATGGCAAATGGTAGTTCATCCCCTCAAAGAGGTTTATATTTTGAAACTGATGCAGTCTTCATTACCTTTCTTTTCTAAGTTTTCAGGATTTTCTTCCCATACTTTTGAAATATAATGGTGAACCATTTAATTACAATTTCACTAGACATTTAACCATCTTTACTTGCAGCTTTTTATAATTAGTTTTGTGTGAAAAGTCTGTCTGTCCGTCCTGTTTAGATCTCGTAAACTAGAAAAGATATTGGAAATCCGACATTATAATATTTTAGTCCTTTCAAAGTTCTGATGCTACGGCTACTTTTTTCTTTTGTAAAAGCAAAAAATCTAATTTTTTAAAGCACTTATTCTCACTATTAAAACAGGGGAGGCTCCATATTTTTAACACATTTATGCAGATGATTTTAGATTTTTTTGTCCAAATTTTTTTTTTTACATTTGTATTGCTACATTATGTAAGTTCTGTCCTACTAACTACTACATTTACCTAAAAATAATGTTTACTTTTTTTATTTATGCAATGCAGCCCCATTGCCATCAAACATTTAACTAAAGGATTTTTTTTTTATTTACGGAAATGTTTTTTTTCTTTTTTGAGGATTTCAATAAGAGATTGACCCTATACAAAACATTTAGATCAATTAGATTATTCATTATAAGACATTAGATAGGCCAGGTTCACATTAAACTTCTAATTCACGTTCACCTATCCTTTGGTCTGCTGGACCGCTGGGGCACCACACAAGATCTGTCAACCTACTTTCTCCATTCTTCTTTGTCATTTGTCTTTGATAGAATTTATTTCTGATATTCTTCCTGAAAATATTGATATCTGCCTTTTTACCTGCCTTGGTGGACCACTTCGGGTACCGATTTTGAGTTTGTGTTTCCACACAAACTGTCTTTGTAACCTTGTTTCAAAAAAGAATTTTATAAAATTAATATAATAATGTGTTCTGTGTGCTCTGGTGTTAACATTTAAAGATACTTAGCTAAGGTACTAACATGAATGTATTCTGTGTGCTCTGGTGTTAACATTCAAAGGTACTTAGCTAAGGTACTAACATGTATGTGCTCTGGTGTTAACATTCAAAGGTACTTAGCTAAGGTACTAACATGTATGTGCTCTGGTGTTAACATTCAAAGATACTTAGCTAAGGTACTAACATGTATGTGCTCTGGTATTAACATTCAAAGGTACTTAGCTAAGGTACTAACATGTATGTGCTCTGGTGTTAACATTCAAAGATACTTAGCTAAGGTACTAACATGTATGTGTTCTGTGTGCTCTGGTGTTAACATCAAAGTTATCAACTAAGATGTGAAAATAATGAAAATGTTCTGTAATATAAACCCATTTTGTTTAGGTCATCATCTAAGAAGACTGACAGTTTCATTGATTGGTGTGCTGGGGTGATGACTTCCTGAAAATGTTACTTACATCTTTACCATATAATAATATGTTCCATGAGGCATCTTTTGAGTGCTAGTTATTCATTTTGACATTCAGACCATGCAATGCAAACATTGAAATTAAATTCTCTGCTGTACTCGTAATCCAAGTCAATTCTCTAAAAAAGAAATAGGAAATTATCACAAGTATTTACAATGTAATGGTATTTAATTAAGTTTAATCTCAACAAGAGATCAATACATCTATAAAAGTCCAGTTCTCAGATAATAAATAAAATTGCCCAGTGAACAAGTTGATGAGAACAAGAGTCCCTATTTTTAACAAACTCTTTGGTTGGCAGGATGGATGAATGATAAATCCATGTCGAAAACAAATTTGGTTAAGACTCTTTAGGAATTTTTTTTAGATTATTATATATCAAATATAACATAAATTTTAATTTGTTTAGTAAAAAATGATCTAGGAATAGAAATCTACATACATTTTATTATTTATTAACATATAAATTATTTATTAATATATAATTATATTTTTTTATATTGAACTATATTATCCAGAATCTAGACCCTAGAAATAGTCTCTAGTCTCATCTTGGCATCTACTGATCTAGACTACTTATAGAAGACAATATAATACATTATATAAAAAAAAATTTTTTATCTTTTATTGTATTTTATTAGTAAGGAGACAAGATACCAGAGATAACAAGCATTATCATTTTTTTAAACTAAATTAACTACTAACATTTTAAATTTTGCTAAAGTCTTTTACATGGCGTTTCACCACAAATGTACACTTGTAAGTACTTAATTTGAAGTTCTTATCTGTTTACATTTGTTAATCTTCCTTTTCTTTTAAAAACTTTTTAGAATGACATATGTACAGAAACACTTTTTTAGCCTCTTTATAAGAATCAGGAGTTTTAATAATATATCTATATAGATATTTAAAATTATTAATTTATAATATATATGTATGAATATTTTTGTGTAAATATAATTTAATATATAATCTGTGGGAAAAAACTAATATCTGTTGGTGTCCACAAGCCACAAGGCTCATAACTTTACTAGTATCTAATATATATTACTAGTCGATCGGCGGACTAGCATACGCGGCTATTTTGCAGGGCAGGCCTTCGGCACTGCAACATATGCGACCGCAGTGGGGTCCCGCACTTTCTTTGGACCGGTGCTAATTTTTAGGTGTATAAATTATTAAATTAAACCATTTTATAACATATAACAGATTTTCCGTGGCCTCTTGATTTACCAGGAGCCCCTGGAAATCTCCTAAAATTGCAAAATATAGGCCTACGAAAATGTCCTGGAAATCTCCGGAAATTATTAAAATCTTTTGTAAAGTAAAAGTAAAGTAAAAAAAAAAAATATCCGCAAATATATAGATAAAAATTGAAAATGGAAGTGAGATTAAAAGGGGGAAGCTAGAAGGATATGAACAGGAAGCCTGTGAAATTATTATTTTAACGTAATTTGTGATATTAATTAAAGTACTTCTAGAGTAGATCATTATCTAATGATCTTAGTTTAAATATAACCATCACTAAGCAGTATTTATCCTTTTTGCACATACCATTTCCATTGGTGTTGAAAAAAATATTTAATTATAGATATTAAATTATTTTTTTTTTGTTTTTTTTTTTACAAAATATCGAAATATTACATTTTAAAATTTATGTTAATATCTGATACTTCTAAATGATACTCGGTTCCGCAAGGTTTTCATTGCCGGAAGTGGTAATCGATGTAAGCACTCCACTACCTATAAAATGCTTCCTAATGGCATGCGTCTCAAATAGCCTCTGACAACCAGTCCAACTCCCGGCCTTCACGTGTGGCTCAGATATTGAGTCCGGCGGAACTGTTCTTACTAACAGGAGAAGGGGCACAGGCGAGAAACTGGCGCCTTAACCAGTAAGCTTCGGGCAGGAGGGGCTCGTTAGCCATGGCTGGCTACCCACCTAGGAGAAGGAAAACTCTGAATTCAAACCTCTGCTGCCTTGCAGCTATACCCAATCAAGGGAAAGGCTTCGGGAGTCAACCCTGAGGAAAAATCAGGAGCTGGCGACCCTAAGGCAGTTTGCAGCATCCAGTGCTACACTCTGGCAGAACCTGCGACGCTGCTGACCCCAAACTGTATCGGCACTGCCGTTCCTTTGGATACATCAGCTGCGTGGAGAGGGGGGAACTGATGTGTGGGCGACATCGTTCCGACCACAGCTTATGCCCAGGCATTCATCTCATTTCCATGAGATGATCCATAGTCGCTTCGCGACTGACGGTGGCCATAGACTAGAGTCAAACCTGAGAGTAGACTCTATCTGTGTATTGTCGTTCTCGCTTAAACTTTTGAACTTTGAGAAGAAGAGAATTATATAGACCACTTTCATTTACAAAATAGCGCCGTATGCTATATATATTGTCTATGCTATTTTGTGAATGAAAATAGTGCGGATTTGGATACACCATTTTCCATTCACACCATGCTGCGCCATGGGATCTTCCCATTTTACTTGTTTGTTTGGCTGAACAAGCCATATGCTATATATATTGTCTATGCTATTTTGTGAATGAAAATAGTGTGGATTTGGATACACCATTTTCCATTCACAACATGCTGCGCCATGGGATCTTCCCATTTTACTTGTTGCTTGCTTGTTCGGCTGAACTTTTGAACTTTGTCGACTTTGAGAATTATATATAGAGATATATAGTCATTATAGAATCTTGCCAGAGTAGAGATTAGATCTATAATCTAGATCTCCTAGTAATCAAGACCTAGATATCTAGATTCTAGATCTATATCTACTCAGATGATCTAGATTAGATCTTCATTAGAATTAGATTTTAGTTCCAGAACCAGAATAAGTTAAAATTACTACTGATCTACATTGTAACATTCTAAATTCTAGATTTGATTTTTGCTAGATCTAGAGTAACTGGCGTCTTAACAGTAAGCTTCTGGCAGGAGGGGCTCATTAGCCATGGGTGGCTATACCCACCTAGGAGAAGGAAAACTCTAAATTAAAACCTCTGTTGGAGGAAAAATCAAGAGCTGGTGACCCTAAGGTAGTTTGCAGAACCCAGTACTACACCCTGGACAAACCTTCGATGCCGCTGACCCCAAAATGTATCAGCACTGCTGTTCCTTTGGATACATCAGCTGCATGGAGATGGAGGAACTGACATATGAGAGACATCGTTCTGACCACAGCTAATGCACAGGCATTCATCTCATTTCCATGAGATGATCCATAGTCACTTCGCGACTGAAGGAGGCCATTGTCACCAAGTACATAGAAGTCAAATTCATTTATAAAATGCTGGTTGTGAATGTGTATGTGTTTTGTGTGTGAATGTTGTTCACATTTTTCTTCTAGAATTGTTTTTCTACAGTTTGTGTGTGAAAAAATGTACTACTGGTTTTTATATGCGGATATCAAACTACCTAATATTATATACAAGATCTAGACCCTTATTAGTTATTAACTCTATATTATTTTATATAAAAAATATTATATATAATATATATAATATACTATACAATATATAGAGTATAGAGTCTAGTATAATAGAGATCTAGATCTACTAATATTTAAAATTTAATATTATTTATTAATAATCTAGATTTAGATATCCAATCTATATATGGAGGGCACGGTGGCTGAGCGGTAAAGCGCTTGGCTTTCGTACCGGAGGTTCCGGGTTCGAATCCTGGTGAAGACTAGGATTTTTAATTAATTTCGGGATTTTTGGGCGCCCTTGAGTCCACCCAGCTCTAATGGGTACCTGACATTAGTTGGGGAAAAGTAAAGGCGGTTGGTAGTTGTGCTGGCCACATGACACCCTCGTCAACAGTGGGCCACAGAATCAGATGACCTTTACATTTACATCATCTGCCCTATGCCTATAGACCACAAGGTCTGAAAGGGGAACTTTACTTTTTTAAATCTATATATATATGATTGTATAGAGTATAGATAGTAAAAAATAGTATAACTATAATAGAGTATACAAGATAGTATATAATATTAGTAGATGATACTAGACTTACTAGTCAACTAGATTAGTAACTAGATCTAATAAACTACTATAGACTATCTATATAGTATAGTCTAAAGTCTAAAGTCATTATTAGTGTATGACTCTGAGTGACTGTATTATTAGTGATAGTGTATATTATACTGTATAATCTAGAAATGTAGAAAATTAAGAATGACCTCTCAAATTGAGAGACTCAAATTTATTCAAAATGACTCAATAAATAGATCTCTAATACTAGACTCTATACTAATAGTACTCTTTACTCTCTTACTCTTATTAAATTCTTAATAAAACTTCTGTCTTAATAGAGTCTAATACTATTAATAGAATTTATTTTATAGATCTAGAAAAGAACTTCTATGTAATTGTATTGTATGTATGGTTTCCTCCACTCTAAATTTTTTACCTTATATATTATTATAATATATAGATCTAGTATTCTATCGACTCAAGATCTATGTTACAATATGTACTAAAATGTAGATAGATCTAGATCTACAATTACATTATTACGTACTTTTACTTATAAAAAGTATTGTTTAGATTTCGACTATCGAACCGGTGAAAGCCTAGAAACATATCCCCCTCCCCGGTGTTCGGGGGATTTTTCGTAATCGGGTTAATAACCGGTGCAAGATCAAATAAGTTAACGAAAATTCGAACATCATGCAAGATTTTGTTCCAGCTGGAGAAAATGGGAATACGTTAGTACAGTGATGCCCAACCTAATTCGACCTGCGGGCCATTTTAATTTCTGACACTGGTGTTGCGGGCCACATGACCGAAAATGTGCAAAAACGAAATGAAACAATTTTATTAGAAACCTGTTGCTCTAGTAGCCTACTTGATCAATTAATGGGATATTTGGAAAATGGCCTCACGTCTCTTCTTAGAATGTGAATATCATTGTAGCTACCTTTACCACCGAATTAATATGTTGACTCCTTTTAGTGAATATTGCCATCGATACTCCAATCTCCAAACTATCTTTATTCACAGCTCAAAGCAAGAATATTTGTTTTATAATCCCGTGTATATGATAGTGTTTTTTTTTACAGCGACACTTTGTTTACAAACCAAATAAGTTAGATTCGATATTATTATGTTTCATACACAAAAGTAAAGATCCGTTCTCTTTTCCTGGTAGATTCTAAATTCAGAGCCCACTTGTAGTTTCTTCGGTTCATAAACGTACGCAAAGGTCATGAACCAATCCATCAGAAAAAAAAGTGAGGGCGTAGCGTAGGTATTGATACTGTTATGACTCTGCGTTGCGCACCGCCATTCAGGCTAGTGCACAGATGCGCACTTCTAGTGAACGGACTAGAACAGGAAGTTGACATTAAGAGACTGACGATTTCCGCCCAAGTTGAGAGACAAGATGGAGAAACAGTGCTAAATGAAGTTGCTGTTTTATGTACCGGTACCTGTGATGTCATGTAAATAAACATCTATGTCTCGCTGAGTTGCCTTCCCTTAAAGTTATTACATTGGTGTCAGAAGTGAGGATTATAGGCAACTCAACGAGAGGAGGTAGGCTTTGATTACAATGACATATACATATTCGAAGCTATTACATCAGCTCTCAATTAAACAGATAAGACAAGAGCTTCGGGACCGAGATTTAAAACCCTTCGGTAGCAAGGAAAGGCTTACGGCTCGTCTGCGACAAGCATTGATTGATGAAGATGAAGATCCGGAGACCTACCAGTTTGAAGTTGAACCTGGGATTGGGGATGTCATTGGCAAGATCCAGGAGTGTGATGATGCATTTAAGGAACAATTAAACACGATAAGGATCATGATGAGGAACATGAGCAGGGACATAATGTTGAACGTAAATGAAAGTGTATTGGAAGTGGAAGAACAAATAAACCAAAGTGATCATATGGGGTCGCAACCGAAAGAAGGCTTAAACTCGTTTTTGAAAAGGCATCAGCCTGGTCAGGACTGTGGCTGCACAAACAGTGGTGATGTAGGCGCTGGGGATTGGAGCGCTGTCTGTGACTGTGTTGTGGGCAAGTCTGACTGGGGTGACTTTCAAGGCGAGGAACGTGACAACGATTGCTGCGACGATCTCAATGGGATATACCGAATCGAAAGGAAAGAGATGAATGAAGGAGCTGAAGTCTGTTTTGTGCCTGAAACGTTTGTTCCTGATTTAGCTATAGCGAGTGCCTCAATGAGCCGGACAGACCAAGACAACGTTGGGTCTGCGTCCAAGCCTGTTGCTATGGACCTTAAAGACCTCTGCCTATCTGCCGGTGCTCATGAGAGAAATGTGAAGCTTGACAACTGCATCCAGATGGTTAGCATGAACTGTACGTGCGGCGCATCACACAGGGAATGTGGATGCCAAGAAAACCATCAACAAGGCATGTGTACTTCTACCATCACCATCGACATTGGCATAGATGAATGTCAATCAACCCATTCTATAAACCCATAAACCTGATGATAAACCAACCTTTTTCTCAAGAGCTTGGCTAACATCAACCACACCAGACCTAGCCTTTGCAACTGACAACATTTCCAAAAAATGCACTAGAGAAGTTGCAGACCAGCTAGCCACTAGTGACCACAGACCCATATTAATCAATATCGATACCTCCTTCAAAATATCAGAAACCTCCACCATCCCCAGATGGAACTACAAAAAAGCTAACTGGAACCTATTCTCAAAGCTCACAGACCTATACACCACTTCCATAAACTGCAAATCAAATCAGGTCAATAAATCATACTCAGCCTTCTCCAAAGCAATCCTCCTAGCGGCTAAGGAATCAATTCCTAGAGGAGCAAGAAAAGATTATATCCCCAACTGGTCTGATCACCTACAAGAACTCCACAATGCCACTATTGAAGCCAGAAACACAGTAGAAAATAACCCTTGTATAGAAAACAACATAAATCTAAAAGCAGCTAACGCAGTTTTCAGGAAAAATTACCTCTCCGCTATGAGGAAAAGTTGGCATGAAAAAACAGAACAACTAAACGTAGATAGAGACGGCCACAAACTCTGGCGCATAGCCAAATGTCTCAACCAGGAAGAAAACAGAACAACACCCATAGTAATAGAAAAGGACAACAAACCCCTGAAAGGCCAAGAAGCAGCTAATGAATTCATTAAATTTTTCCAAAGCGTAGGTCAAATACAAATCAATGAAAGCAGAAAAAAAGATGTAAACTCTGAAATACAAGGAAAAAATAAAGAAAATAGTCCAGCTTACTCCTTGGGAATGACCACAAATCTTAAAATGAAGGAACTAGATGAAGCCCTAAAAGTCCTCAAACCAAAACAAGCCCCAGGCCCAGACAAAATATCAAATGACATGCTTCTTCACTTGGGTTCTCAAGCCAAAAAAAAACTGCTACAAATATTCAATGCTAGCTGGAAATCAGGCAGAATCCCATACATATGGAAAAAAGCCATTATGATCCCTATTCTAAAGCATGGCAAACCAAGAAATAAACTGGATAGCTACCGCCCCATCAGCCTCACTAGCTGTACTTGCAAACTTATGGAAAGAGTGGTAAATAATAGACTCACCTGGATCCTTGAGTCAAATAACCTACTCACTGAAGCCCAGGCTGGCTTTAGAAAAGGAAGATCAACAGAAGATCAAATAGCCTTCATCACACAAGAAATAGAAGACGGCTTTCAAGAAAAGAAACCAACAACGATTGTGTGGGTTGACTTAGAAAAAGCATTTGACAAAGTCTGGGAACAAGGTCTCTTACTCAAACTAATCCAGCATCACATATCCCACAGAATGTACAACTGGATAAAGGAATATCTGAATAATAGAAAAGCCTTAGTCTGCATGCAAAGAAGCCACACAGTGGGCATCAAAAACGGCGTCCCCCAAGGAGGAGTCCTATCCCCAACACTTTTCCTATTATTCATAAATGATTTAAATCAAAACCTACCAAGAAAAGTTAAAAGTAGCATGTATGCAGATGACCTTGCCTTAATTAGTACAGAAGAATATGTAGGAACATCTAAATTTCGATTACAAGATGCCCTTGATAAACTGAATAAGTGGTCCAAAGACTGGGGCATGTCCATCAACACAAAAAAGACAACATACACAATCTTCTCACTGTCAACAAAGCAACAAACAATAAAATTAACTTAAGATACGGAAACTTTAGAAAAAAATGACAGCCCTACATATCTTGGAGTCACTTATGACCCAAGACTAACCTGGAAAAATCAAATAGACAAAACACAGAGTAAAGGCATCCAAAGACTATCTCTCATGAAAAAATTAGCTGGCACAGATTGGGGAGCTAACCACAACATCCTAAAAAAGACATATACCAGTTATATAAGACCTGTATTAGAATATGGCGCCACAGCATGGGGCTCAGCCGCCCAAACCAAGCTAAAAAAAATAGACAAAGTTCAAAATATCGGTCTAAGAATAATGACAGGAGCAATGAAAACAACACCCATAAGAGCTATGGAGGAAACTGCTGCCCTGATCTCTCTGGGTGAAAGAAGAGAAATAAAAATCCTCTCCCAATTTACCAAATTGGAAACCTTGGAAAGGCACCCACTCAAAACCAAAATCAACAAAACTGGCACTAAAAACCGCCTCAAAAGGACCAATTTCATACAGGAATCTGTTAACCTTAAAAAGAAACACCAACTCGAAAAAGTAACCCTAAAACCTTCAATACATCATAATGAATCTCCACCCTGAGACGAAAGCCCTCTTCCTACTATAAGGGACCATATTGAAAACATAAAAAGAAAATCTGACTACAGACCAACAGAGCTCAAGGAAATAGTGAACTGTTTTCTTCAAACCCATTATCCTAGCGATCAGTGGATCAGAGTTTACACCGATGGATCATCTCATAAAGCCACCACAAATGGAGGAGCTGGAATTCTTATCGAATGGCCAGATGGAGAAAAACTAGAAAAATCCATTGCAACTGGTGGGCTCTCTGACAGCCTCAGAGCAGAAAGGGAAGCACTAACACTAGCTGCTAACATGCTAGCAATTCATCCAAGTTCCCCACACAGTCAGATTGTCCTACTAACCGATGCGAAGACAACCCTCCAAGGCTTGCAGAACTCTGGTTTCTCTTGTGTTGAAAACCTCAGAGCAGCACTGACAAACCTCAACAACAACAGCAGAAAGACTGTTGTTCAGTGGGTGCCAGCTCATATTCAACTAGAGGGAAACGAGAAGGCTGACACACTCGCTAAGGGTGGAAGAAGTGGCTCACAAATTAACTCTGCACTCTACCTGGAAGAAATGAAGAAATTAATTATAAATAAAATAAATGAGAAATGGACAAGCTCACATCCAAATCACAAGAAAGATGATGCTTACTATAAGCTATCCCGACAAGATCAACGTGTAATCTTTCGACTTAGGACCGGACACAACAGAATGCGACAACACATGTACCGGAAGCTCAAAATTGGAACCAGTGATATCTGCCCATGTGGAGTGTCATCAGAGAATGCCGACCATGTCCTCCAAGACTGCGCTCTTTACCAAGAGGCCCGTCTAAGACACTGGCCGCAAAACACCCCAATAGAAAGAAAACTATTTGGAGAGCTCCCTGACTTGGAAACCACTGCGCAGTTCATCTCAGATATTGGTGTAGTGATCTGAACCCTCCAACATAACAATGAGAACGAAGAAGAAAAAAACCCATTCTAAATCTGAGCTGTCAAGAGGAATACATCTTCCACTTGAACCTGAAGAGACCTATCTCCTGGACGTGAGACTGTTAGCTGAGGATGAATGCGGCATATCGGACTTTGTTTGCAACGTGGCTGCATGTGAACCTGCAGCTTCCACGAGAGGCGTCTGTCGGGAAGATCAGCGTGTCCGATCAACGGCTGTGCTGACGAAAACAGTGCTCGACACTATTTCTCTGTGTGTCAAACGGCCACGTCATCGTCTCAACAACAGTCTGGTCAACTGGAGAAAGAGAAAGCGGTACTGGAGGAGAACAATGCGGATGGCTTTGTGGGGAACACCCTACCTGCCGCTCGTGGCTCCCACTGATCGACCTCCACCTGAACTGTCAAACCTCAGCTGCAGTGTTTCTTTTCGGGACGAAAAGTGCTAAGACGGGGGCAATGTTATGACTATGTAATGCGCACCGCCATTCAGGCTAGTGCACAGATGCGCACTTCTAGTGAACGGACTAGAACAGGAAGTTGACATTAAGAGACTGACGATTTCCGCCCAAGTTGAGAGACAAGATGGAGAAACAGTGCTAAATGAAGTTGCTGTTTTATGTACCGGTACCTGTGATGTCATGTAAATAAACATCTATGTCTCGTTGAGTTGCCTTCCCTTAAAGTTATTACAATACATATTTAAATCTTTTTTTTTTTTGGAGGGATATATTTTCTACATTTTGTGCCAACGGTTCGATGGGCCGGATGGAACTACGTATCGCGCCGCCCCCTTTAAGTGACAGACCCTTAATACTATATATAATAAGCAAAAAATATTTTTAAAATACTTTTTTAAAAACGCTTATAAAAGGGAAAGAACATCATATTTACTAAACCTCTCAATATTGCACAATTTATCTAGCTACTCTATTAAAATAAAATTACATCTAACAAAAGGTGTCATGGACAATGAATAAATTGTGCAAAGTTTCAATGAGACGTTACGTCACACCGTGACTCACACGTGTACAAGATTTGTAACAGAGTCAGTTGTACAGCTTACAATTCAAATAGTGACATAGTCATATGTACAAGATTTGTAACA
>JADKLZ010005465.1:14163444-14180447 GCA_021533235.1 Biomphalaria straminea | reverse complement strand
ATTTTAACAACTTGATGGTGTCTGATGGTGATTAATGTTTTAACAACTTGATTGTAAGAAATGTCTTAACAACCTGATGTTACGGTAAGTAATGTTTTGACAACTTGATTGTGATTGATGTTTAACAACTTGATGGTGATTAATGTTTTAACAACTTGATTGTAAGAAATGTCTTAACAACTTGATGTTACGGTATGAAGTCTTTGGATGAAGTAGAAAGAGAGAATAAAAACTACATAACGCAATGGGAACAAAATGGGAACATGACAAATCGTTCACAAACAAATTAGTCACATTTTTTTTACCCGATAATTCAATCATCCAACAATTTGTTCACCCGACACATTTGAGAGAGAGAGCAAGAGAGACTTGAATTTATGGAAGAAAATTATGTGTGTGTGTTGAGTGTGGACATTTTGATTGAACTCAAAAGTCTATGCGAGAGCATTACAATGTGCCAGGTGAAACAAAAAAAAAGAGGGGGGGGGGGGCGGAAAGAGAGAAAGAGAGAGATGTTCCGGCCAAATATATGAACGTGTGCATAGGGGGGGTTTTGTTTCAATTCCAGTCAAAGGAAAAAATGGGGAGGTGTTTTCAGAGAGAGAGAGAGAGAGAAGGAGACAGAGAATATAGTTAAGAGAGAAAGCGGGTCGTACCCATGAACGAAGTAGATACTAGAATAAGTATTGTTATAAACCTGGTGGCGGCACAGACGGGGGAGTAGCGGTGTGTGTAGTCAGCCGACGCAAATCGCCCCAGGTCAGACGAGCGGTCAAGCGTGACGAGTTACTACTGTCAGCCGCGACGCGTCTCAACAAGACGTTTCGGGAGAGTTCCGCGGCGTGAACACAGCTCAGGAGCTCCACGAGAATTATAGTCATCTGACCACCTAGAAATGTCGAGGGGCGTTCTGTCCTGTTCGAGAAGTCCAGCAGGGACCCTAAATAAAGAGCAGAGGTGTCGCAGTCAAGAGGGTCCGAACAAGGGGTTCACGACAGAAGGTCCAGAGCACGGTCAACTACAGCACAGTTCAGCGGTGTGGTTCTGTACGGAGCATTACGATGGTTCAGTGCGGAAGTACTGTCAAGTACAGTTGAGACGGCTGGCGTCTTGATCTTGATCTATGATCGAGTCCGGCACATCGAGCCAAGTATGTGAAGTCAGTCCTGAACTGTTGAACTCAGTGCAAGCCCGGAACGAGACGGAGAGACCAGTGCAAGAGTTGATACGGCGATACGGTGCTATCGGAGACATATTTGTACAGTCTGTTACGTGCTGCCAATTGTACAATATTGGCTGTTATTTATGGACATTAAACCTTTACGTTATTTGGAGCTCTGAGGTGTCAAGTTCTTTCAGTTGGTGGTGTATGGTGCAGTTTGCAGAGAGCCCGGATAGTGAGATTCGTAACAGTATGTTGGGGAGTAAAATGCGGGGAGAATAAATTAATAATATATTTCCTAGAACTGAATCAACGGGCGTAGCTGGCATGTAATGCTAAGTATTGTATAATGGGATCTATGTTCATTTTGTTGAAACGTGAATTATCAGTCAATAGAATAATTTCTTAAAAGTCACTGTATGTTAAGTCTAATGTTATCACTCCAAACAATCTCCTAGCTATTGAACTTATTGAACTGTATGAATAGTATCCACTCCAAATCAATCCAACATTTTCTTTTGTTTCCAGGTACAACTGGTTACTACACTCAGTGTGTATGCAAGAACACAGTTTCTTGTAATTTGTCCCTGACCACAGCTAGCACTGCCTCCACATCAACTACATCCACAACGACTAGTACAACACCGACCACCACACCAACCACCACACCAACCACCACACCAACTACGACACCAACAACCACCACACCAACAACCACACCAACAACCACACCAACAACCACCACACCAACAACCACAACTGCTGCAGGCAAAAAATAACTTTTTTTAAAATTAAAGAATAAAAGAGAATCTAGTATAGTTGTTCTTTACTCTCTTTCATTTGTATTGTAAAAGTGATCACAGTATTGAAATGTGTGTCTTATACCTCAGACCACTCAGACAAACCATTTCATGCTCTAATAGCGCTAGGAAAGAACTAGCATTTGTACAGATTTGTCTTAGCATATGTAACGAGGAATGTGCTTTTATCTTTGTGTGTTTCTGAGTATTTTATTAATTTTGTCTTTTTGTATTTGAAGATTAGTGTAAGTGTTCAGTGTTTTATGTATAATTGCTCCAGTGGCGTAGCATCCAAGGCGCAAAGGGGTTCAATGAACCCGGGCCCACAACCATTAGGGGCCCACTGCGCTTTGGCCCATGACTAGTTGAGAACTTGGGGATGACACCAAAGTGAACAAAATAAATGCACGTTTGTAAAAACCGATCAAAAAATAGAATCTAAAAAGCTCCATTAAAATATTCTGAATTTAGTCTCAAAATATATAAAAACGCAAAAGCCAGTGTTTTAACTCTTTCTTTACTAATCGACGATACCATCGTTGATTTTCACCTATCAAATTTAATAAATGTTGGTTTTTTTTAAAACTTGACTTTGAATTATATAAAAAGAGCATGCATTTCCCTTTTATTCTAGACCAAATACAACATTTACTGATAACAAACAACAAAACTATTGAAGCCCAATCATAACAGGGGTAGTGAAATAGTAATCCTATACTCTTAAGCGAGCAATTCTTGTATATATATATCTTCTATTTCGAAAACGGCTCTAACGATTTTCTTTAAAATTTCAACGTGTCTGCATATTATTGAGAAAAAAATTTTCAGCTCATTGGGCACATCGGGAAAACTCGAGTTCGACCGTTATTTCGATATGAAAATGTCTCAATCTTAGAATAATTTATGAATGAAATGGAAAATTTATGAATGAAAGTTTTCCGTGACGTAAACGGGAAAAACGCTGCTTACGTCACTAGGCTTACCATAGAACAATAACGCGTTTAGAGATATGAATGAAATTTTTTTTCCCATGACGTCAAAGGGAAAAAAAACTTGACACTAGGCTCACAGCACTACACTTCGCAACTTCGCAACAAGAACTAATCAATCGACCTAATTAAACATTTGCGCACAATCTTATTGTGGATCGATCTATTATGAAACTATGGAAGAAAAATAATTAAATTAAATTTGATGTATGATCTGTTATTGTGTTTTAAAGGTTTCATAAATGGGCCTCATTATTATTATTATTATAGCTTTTATATAGCGCTACTTTCATGCTTATAGCATGCTCAGAGCGCTTTGGTCCAATCTCATTTGTGGACAAGTGGGGGGGAGGGGGTATCTAGGAGTTGGTTTCCCGTGCTGCCTTTGGGCGCTCAGTAAACACAACTCTGCCCGAGTCGGGTGTCGAACCTCGAGCCCCCTTCTAGGTAGCCAAGCAAGCCAAGCTCAAGCCGCACTTGGCCTCTCGACCACGCTTCCCACATTCACAAATCGTTAACCAACAACATTTAGCCATGTGATTCTCTATATACAAATTATGTAAACCATAAAGGCTATCATACAATACTTTTTTTTTCATTGTTTTATAAATATTATTAAGTGGCGATTCATGAATGAGGTCCATTGTTTACACTTAAATTTTATAAACCCGTGAGTAACTTTTACTTTGTTATACTCTACGCCTTATTTGCACACACTGAACATAGGGTCGACCCTAACATTGGCGGGGCCCTATGTGAAGTGGATTGCACGCGGTCCAGTCAGGGTAGGGATACGGATAATAAGTAAAATGTGTTAGAAAATAAATTCGTCTTTGCATTACAATTTTGTCTATTTTTAAAATGCCTGTTTTACCCTATAACGTACAGATTTGAGTCACTTGATTTTCGTACTAAAGCCAGAATGAATACACTAATTTCATAATTAAATGTCTGAAAGTAACTATCTGAGAAATTACAGAGCAAAGTCTTTCTTCCAAGCCAATAATAGTAGGCTTACAATAGTTTTACGCAAAAAAAAAATGGATTGTAAAACTTTAAAACGGACGTAAGCTGTGATTTGTCTACACGTAAGAGATTTCATATTTAATCGCCATGTACAATTACATTTAGAACTAAATAACACTAAAGCAACTCTTCAGATTAGTGGTCTTTATCCGATCGTTAATTTTCGTAATTACAAAAAAATATTCCCAAAATTACTTCGGGTATGAAACCTTCCTTAACCCTTAAAGTGCTGAGCTGTTTCACAACGAGTGCATACCAAATGGATTTACAATTCTGGTGTTAAGAGGTTAAACTACCACACGCATTTTAAGGGTTAAGAAATTATTTAACCGAGCAAGGCTCGGCCACCTGATATTGAGTAAAATAAGGCATTCCTTCAAAGCGTGGAAAAATAATAACGGAGAGAAAGAGTTAACCTTTAATGTAAGGATTTGCTTTCCATTAGGTATAGCCTCAATCGTGCATTTTAAATGACAATCATTTCCTTTTCATCCCATTCTTTTTTTTTTCTTGTCTGTTCATAAAACTATTGGTAGTATTACAGGAATGGGGGTGGAGGGGTAGAGTTTGGTTAAGAAATGGGTAGAGTACTGGATGTCACTAATTAAATTTTCGATACAGCTGCACAAATTATTCATTTTTCTTAAAGCTTTTTTTTTTTAAATTTTGTTTTGTATTTTTAGTATATGAAATCCACCTTTTATTTTACTCGAGCCCTGTTGTTCGTGCTCTAAATGAAGTTTGACAGACTAGACATAATATAAAACAAAAAAGTTATATTCAAAAATATAATAATAATCTTCATGCTCTTCATACGTATACTTATATTGTTTCTGTACAGTTATAGGGGGCGCGAATGGTTAAGCGCTTGGCTTCCGAGCCTGAGGTCCTGGGTTGGAATCCAGGTGAAGACTGGTATTTTGAATTTTCGGGTACCTTGCTACGCCACTGAATTGCTCCTTTACTTTTAAGTCTTCTATCCTGAAGGCTCTCTAAATTTAGTGATTTTACTAAAGGTGCTACTCTAGTCAAAACTGAATATTCGTATGTTATGAGTTTCACTGCTCTACTTTGTGTCTGTTCCAGTTTCTTAATGTTTTATTGAGTTGAAGGGTCCCAAACAGAGGATGCATATTTTATTATTGGCCTAACCAAGGTTAAATAACATTTTAGTTTATGTTCTTATTTGATTTCTAGAAATTTCTTCTAATAAACCCTAATGCTTTGTTTGCTTTTTTGATAGTTTCATCATCAATATGGGGATTCCATGACAGTTTTTCACTTATTATAACACCTAGTTATTTTGCGTTTTTAGTCTGTGTTACTGGCTTACCATGAATAAAATAAGTGGAATTAATTTGTCTAATTTTGTTGTTACTCTTAATAACTGACATTTTTCTGTGTCGAAAGACATGCTCCAATTTGATTCCCATTTTTGAAATTCATCTAATTATCTTTGTAAAATTTCTGTATCTTGTGTTGTTTTTATAGTTCTATATTTTATGCAATCGTCTGCGAATAATCTGACTTTCCTGAACTAATGCAATTTGGTAAATCATTTATTTAAAATTAAAAATAGTAGACGACCTAAGACTGTTCCTTGTGGTACTCCTGAGTTTACTGTTATTGGTGTTGATTTAGAGACATTTATTATTACAGTTGACAATAAGTCAGAAATGTTTCCTACGACGTCTGCAATATTTTGTTCGTCTGAAGTGATGTGTTCTTTGCTTCATCTAAACAATAACCTGTTCGTCTGAAGTGATGTTTTCTTTGCTTCATCAAAACAATAACCTGTTCGTCTGAAGTGATGTGTTCTTTGCTTCATCAAAACAATAATCAAACATGCAATAGAATAAAGAATACTTTTAAAAAAAAAAAGCTTACTTAATTGAAAGAACCTATAATTACCTTCATTGAACTGACAATTACAGGCTTAGATCACATGTGGTATTTAAATCTTTATTAATTATTACTAAATGATTAAATAATTGGTTAATTTGTGCATTGATTCGTGTACTGTTATCGGAAATAATGATGCAAAATTTCAACTTGACCTGAGAATGGTAAGTGGGAGAAATAACTTAGGATTAAATCCATATATACATCCACAGCTCTCCTTAAGTAGTATTTATTCCCCTTACTTCGATATTAAACTAAATAATTAATCACTAACAATTAATTAACTAATTGGTACAATTTATTTTATTGATACATGACTTGTCAGGTTCAATGGAAAGTTTAAACTTGTTCCGAGAATGAGAAATAGAAGAAAAATACATGGTCAAACTTTGTACCAGACAAAAAAAAGTTGATATAAGCTTTGTAAAAATATCTTAACATAGCTGGATTTATCTCCATTCTTTGTATTATCTATCTAATTCTCTTCATGGCTCAAGAAATTGGACACAACGTAATGGAAAGATCACTCTTATTTTTACAAGTTGGACGGAGTAGAGTTACCCCGCGTAATTTAAGAGGCGAAAAAAAAAGAAGGGGGTGGGGGTAGAACAACAAGAGTTTGAGGCGAAAGAAGCTTCTTTCACTAGATTCCACAATTACGGGTCATAAAAAAGCCTTTTTTTTATCGCGCGTAGAATTCGTGCTTTCCATATTGAAGGACACATCAAAAAGACAATTTTTGTCTATATATTTCAAGAAATTTGTATACGTTTTCAAAAGATTTTAATAATTTCCGGATATTTCCAGGACTTTTTAAGTAGATTCTATATTTTGAAATTTCAGGAGATTTCCAGGAGCTCCTGATAAATCGACAGGAGGCCGCGAAGAATTTTTTATAAGTTATAAAATGCTTTAAATTAATAATTTATACACATAGAATTAGCGCGGGTCCTATTGAAAGTGCGGGGCCCACTGAGGTCGCATAGGTTGCAGTGGACTAAGGCCGGCCCTGCAAAATAGCGGCGTTTGCTACGGCGCCAGTCGACTAGTAGTACTTAAAATAGTTGGACGACATTTACCACATACTACAACTACAAGCTGAAGACCACGTGAAATCTATGGGGAATTTTGTGAAGCACTACTTTAACGAACACAAGAAAAACAGACAACAGAAATGGGGCATTAAGAGCGCCGGGTACAGCCCTACACAAGTTAGATAATAAAATAATTTGTTTCTTTGTAAATAAAATCTTCGTATGAAGAAGGTCAAAGGTCATGATGAGGGTTTAGAAAGATTTTTTTTCAATCTTTAACTTAAAGAAAGAAAAACAACTTTGAATAAATACAAGAAGTAAAATCACTAACAATAACCACAGACCTACAGACCTATATATATATATATATATTATACCTAGACTGGAAAACGGAAATAGATTTTAAACTGATTGTTATGTAAGTAACTCTTTTACAAGAAGTAAAGGGAATACACTCCCACATCGTGGAAAATCACTCTTTACTGTTTTAGAAAAGTAATGATCTTTATTTTTCAAAGTTTAAAAAAAATGCTATCCCATTTTTAGGGTTTTAAATAGAAGGGGGCTATTAACCACCTAACTATATATTCATGCAAATCTATCACATAAAGCCAATTCCTTTTAGTTACCATTGAAATAATGTTTTGAAATCCTAGATGGAAATAGTTCAAGCCTCTTGATTATAATCATTTTATGATTTTAGAATATACATTTTTATCTAAATAGACTAGAGAAATGACCTAGATCTTTCCAGATTTAGATTATGTCTCTAAAAATTGAAAAGTAATATTTATGAGACGAGAGTAGACCTACTCCATAGACAGAAATAAATATAGACTGGCCAAAAAGAGAGTTTTATGAAATGAAAATTTGTGAATTGCAATTGTGTGTACTTTATTTTATGTCCATAAATTTTGTTTAATCTCTAAGACTGAAGATCATGCAATTTTTAAATTTTTCATAATTCGGAAATCCGAATACAATAGATGTACATGTTATCAAGTTACATGAAGTTACTTCCTTTTTCCAGTCTATATTTATTTATGTCTATGGCCTACTCTTATTAAACACACATACAAATTCGAATATTCTACTACTGGGGGTGGGAGCGGGGGGGGGCTATTACCATTGCCACCTTCAGTTGCGAAGCGACTATGGATAATATCATAGAAATGAGATACCTGTGCATTAAAAATTAGCTGTGGTCGAAACAATGTCACCCACACACAGATCAGTTCCCCCACCTCTCCACGCAGCTGATGTATTCAAATGCAGTGCCGATACAGTCTGGGATCAAAGGCGTTGCTGCTAACCGACAGCTCCTGATTTTTCCTCATGATTAACTCCTGAAGCCTTTCCCATGATTAGGTATAGCTGAAGGACAGCAGAGGTTTGAATTCAGAGTTTTTCTTCTACTTGTCTAATGAGCTCCTCCTGCCCTGCCCGAAGCTTACTGGTTTAGGCGCCAGTTACTCGCCTTTGCCCATTCTCCTGATATCCGAGCCACACGTAAAAGCCAGTTGTCAGAGGTTGTTTCAGACGCATGCCATTAGAAAGCATTTTATATGTAGTGGAGTGATTGCATCCATTACCACTTTCGGCAATGACAACCTTATATAGATAAAGATAACAAATATGTTCTTCGGATATATAATATTAAATGTTATATGATTGAAACTTTCACTTAAAGGAGTTTTATATATATATATATAGATGCTGGTACTCAGCGATAGATTTCGTAGCTTTGGGGTGATCGTTAAATGGACTTTTGTGTTACCCGTGCTTGTAATCGTCATTCACAACAAGCTTATTTTCACAATTGATTAGAGTAACACCTTTTTAACTAATCATTTAAGGTTTAAAATCAATTTTAAAAAAAAAATAGATTGTGTATCATAAAATACCGGGTACTTGAAAAAAGCTAGTACTAAAAAAACAACACAGATCTTGGGTAAAATACTCATCAAATAAAGTACTGTAAATGTGCACTTTCCCGCGCTATTTTTTAACTCTTTTTCTTTTTATAGCCTCTATCTGGTTTGATCTCAACCACCCGTATTTTTGTGCAGAATTTTTTTCTCTATCAGGCACACTTATTATTATAGCATAATAATGTCATTTTAATTTATAAAGAGAACTGAAAAATGCAAAGTTATATAGGGGAAAAAGCCACTTCCGGCCCAATAGTTTTCGATAAAGATACGAAACGAACTAGTCCAACAATCCCTATTACTCCACTACTAGATCTAGATCTAAACATTAAATGTATGTTACATAGGCTAGGGTTGAAAAATAATTTTTTTTTATAACTAGTTTACAAAACAATGTTTCATCTTTGTCAAATTTTTTGCGACATTTTAGTAAATATATGTAATCGCCCCCCCTCCCGATAGACCAATATTATTTCTTCTGTCTTTTAGTGAATAAATTACACATATATTTTTAAAATTCTGTGGCGAGTGTAAGCTATATCTATATATATATTTCTCAAAAGACAAGTTCAAAAGTTCAAACAAAAACAAGCAACAACAAGCAACAACAAGTAAATAGGGAAGATCCCATGGCGCAGCACGCGGTGTGAATGGAAATTGGTGCATCCCAATACGCACTATTTTGTGAATGAAATTGGTGTTTATATAATTCTCTTATTCTCAATTTTTGTCATAATATTAAAAGTATTTCCAGATTATTGTTTCCTAAGACTATTGAAACTATAACAACAATACAACAATACACAGATAGAGTCTACTCTCAGATTTCACTTTGAAGTACTTTAATTAATATCACAAATTACGCACATTCGTTCATTAGACATGATTACGAAAGGTAACTCATCTCTCTATTCCTAGATCTAGATCTAAAGCTCGAATTCGACTATAGAACTTCTCTTTGCAAAGATAGTTTCATGCTTATAGTTTAGCACATGAACATACTAATTATAGTCCATTCATTTCATATTTTAATCAAATTAACATTCAAATTGGTTTTTCTAAAGCATTGTTACATGAGTGCAACTCTATTCTTAATATCGCGTAAATTAAGGTCAGTTGGCCATTTTTAGCTCCATTCATAGAATTCTCTATTCATGAATTCACGCATTCGCTTTACTTTTATAACAAGTAAATGGGAAGATCCCATGGCGCAGCATGGTGTGAATGGACAATCGTGTATCCAAATCCGAACAATTTTGATTCACAAAATAGCATAGCATATTTTTTTTTTACTTTAAAAAGATTTTAATAATGTCCGGAAATTTCCAGGACTTTTCGACCGGCGGCATAGCATTTAATAACATTTCAGAAGATTTCCAGTGGAGCTCCTGGTAAATCAAGAGGCCGCGGGAAATATGTTATATGTTATAAAATGGTTCAATTTAATAATTTATACACCTAAAAATTAGCACGGGTCCAAAGAAAGTGCGGAATTACTGTGGTCGCATTTGTTGCAGTGCCTAAGACATCCCTGCAAAATAGCGGCGTATGCTACGCCGCCGGTCGACAAGTATGCTATATTTTAAATTCTGATATCGAGTCGTCCCACCTCCTGTTCTCTATTGTCGAATGCAATTCTTAGTAATAATTAAGAAAGGAGAGAAAACTCTTACACGATTAATCGTTTTCATTTCACCAACACCACCCCCTTTCAGACGAAAATATAAAGTTTGAAAATAAAATAGTTTATTATGACGACAGGATCTATGCAATATCGCATGAATTTGTCATAATTATTTAAAAATACAAAAAATAAAAATTAGAGTAGAATCGTATTGATCTACCATTTCTCCATTCTCTCTTTGTTGTTCGGAGCTTTGAATTCTAGTTCTGTAAGAAAACAAAGTTACAAATAGGCATATGGAATACAATTAATCACTTATAAATAAAAGTCTTTATTATCTATTGAAAATATTTATTTTTTTTTTTTTAGACGGCGACCCTCAGATCCTTAATCTAAATTCTTTTTAACAATCTGTAAGGTATCTTTTCTTTTCATGGAACAAATCGGTTGTATTAACAATGCAGGTAATGGTAATTATAAATTCATGTTAGAATATTTTTGAAGAAAACATTATTCAAAAGATTATTAATAATTATACATTTTGCTCGCTTCAAATCGGCCACATTGCGATTAATGCTGCTAATAAAGTTATATATATATAAATATATTCCCTTTGCAACGTTTTGTGTGACTAAAGAGGCCAATCCTTGATACACAGCTGTGGTCACAGGTTGGGCATATGTAATAACCAGGCGCCATTGGATTTTCACCCTGCTTTCTACTACTGTTGTGTATGGCATCTGCAATCTGGGACCCTCCCTTTAGGCTCGCTTTCCATGTGGAACTATGCAGTGCCACTTTTTCCCAGCTGCTAGTGTCGATTTTGAAGATCCTTATGTCGTGTTGGCATACATCCATATACCGTAAAAGTGGGCGACCAGTGGCTCTCATGCCTTCTGTTATATCGCCATACTGAATGTCTTGTGGAGGTCGACGAATGTGGCCAAGCCAGCCAAGGCGTCTGCTGCTGATAACACAGCGGATGTCCTGGCAATCTGCTTTTCATAATACTTCCTCATTAGTTATTTCATCTTGCCACCTTATTTTAAAGATCCGTCTTAGGCATCGGAGGTGGAAGATATTCAGATTTTATTCCTGCCATGAGTAAGTTGACCATGTTTCACTTCCGTATAACAAAGTGCTCATCACACAGGTCCGGTATACTAAGGATTTAGTATTGTTAGTCAGCAATATGTTGTCTCACACTCTTTTCTGCAACCGTGACAAGGTGACCAGTGCCTTGGCTACCCTGTTGTTAATGCCTTTATCCAGTAGAGCATCGTTGGATACGATGGAGCCATGATAGCGAAAATGGTCAACGATTTCTAGTGGTTGGCCATTAATGTTTACTTAAGGTGCAGTATTTGTGTTCTGAACTAGTATCTTAGTCTTTCTTTAACTAATATTCAAGCCGAACTTATGGCAAGCAGCAGTTTGCCAACCAGGGACTGAAGTTGAGTATCAGAATCAGCCACAAAAGCTGCATCATCAGCTTACAGTAGTTCTCTGATAAATATCTTCCTAACCTTGATTTTTTCCCACAGCCTTGATACATTGAATAGTTTTCCAGAAGATCTTGTCTGAAGAAATACACCTTCGTTCATGTTGCTGTAAGCATAATGAGGTAGCAGGAGAATACTATACCAAACAGAGTAGGTGCTGAACACCATTGCTAACCTTGAATGTTGCTGATTGGGCTCCATTGAATTTCACGGTACATTTTGCTTTCTTCGTGAAAGCACTCAGTAAGCTTCATAAGTTTTTTTGGGGGAGGACAACCTATTTTCCTTGGGAGTTTGAAAAGGCCACTTCTATATACCATAGGATCATATATACAATGGGAGTAACCGGATTTCAATGCTGGTATTGTATAAACCTAATCCATGTAAATATGCGGGCTCCTGGTTTCCTAAATGATATTTAACTAGACATTTCAAACAAAGTAAAACAACTTTTCAAGAAAACGTACACTTATTGTAAGGGATGCTAAGCAGGCCATGTTCGTCATGCTGACTAATGTCAACTTGCCCAGACACAAATCAATAGGCTATACCACTGCTTCAGTTTATTGACTCTGTTAACATATTGTCTGAAGACAAGTCTTACTTGTATTGTTTGCCTCACGTTGCTACACCTGTTGAAGAGCTGACCACTCGCCTCATTTCCTCATCATTTTAATGTGTTTTTTTAAAGAAAAGTTTTGTTTCTCTCTTTTTCTCATCTCTGTCTGTCTCTAAACACAATTATATGCCTATTTCTGCATACAATCAAGCAAGAGAGAACAACTTTACAATGAGTTAGTAACTTGGTGAACTTCACTGACTTAGAGCCATTAAACTAAAATGTCAGCTACACCATAAAGCCGTCCCTGACCCAAGTCTACGTCAACAAGTTTTTTAAATTAAAATCTCACTTTTTAAAATCTAACCAGGGAAATGGATTACAATCTAGATAGAGAAACAGACACAAAATAGATCAGTGAGATTCATAACTAACGAATTTTCACATTTGATTAAAGTAAAACCTTTAGTAAAAATCACTAATTTAGAAAGCCTTCAGGAGAGAAGACTCAAAAGTAAAATAGCAATTATAAATAAAACCCTGAACCAAAATCATCAAATACAAAAATAAAATCTAATAAAATACTCTCTGACAAACACAAAGATAAAGGTACATTCCTCCGTTCCATATGCTAAGACAATTGTGTACAAATACTCCTTCTTACCAAGTGCCGAGTCTGAAGTGGGTTGCCTGAGTCAGCCAGGAAAACTTGACAGAATTGAAGTCATTGGTTAACATGCATGACTAAATGCATGGCATGTATGACGTAATCATCTTCTTTTTTGAAGTAACGTCTGTATTATATAAGATAATATAACAAGACGTAGTCAACAATTTAGATAGAGTAATAGACAACAGTTTAGATAGAGTAATAGACTACAATTAAGATAGAGTAATAGACTACAATTTAGATAGAGTACTAGACTACAATTTAGATAAAGTAATAGACTACAATTTAGATAAAGTAATAGACTACAATTTAGATAAAGTAATAGACTACAATTTAGTTATTCCAGTGTGAACTGAGTTCTTTGTGATAGTACTTGTCTGTTACTTCCAACTTGCAAGAAATCTCCTGAGTAATCTGTTGAAGCCAGTCAGCCTTTGATAACTACAAGACTTATCTATTACAGTAGATAGAGAAATAGACTACCATAAACAAATAGTCTACAATTTAAAGTATTGTTACGAATCTCACTATCCAGGCTCTCTGCAAACTGCACCATACACCACCAACTGAAAGAACTTGACAACTCCGGGCTCCAAAGTAACGTAAAAGTTTAATGTCAATAAATAAGAGCCAATATTGTACAATTGGCAGCACGTAACATAAGACTGTACAAATAGCTCTCCGTTAACACCGTATCGCCGTATCAACTCTTGCACTGGTCTCTCTGTCTCGTCTCGAACTTGTACTGAACTGTCGTAACGAACCGTAGATCGGGAAGTTGTGACTGACTCGTCTCTGATACCTGCGCTCCTTATATAGGGTCCCTGCTGGCCTTCTCGAACCGGACAGAACGCCCCTCGACGTTTCTAGGTGGTCAGATGACTATAATTCTCGTGACGCTCCTGAGCTCTGTTCACCCCGCCGATGTTTCGCGAACCGGCTCGTCTAGGTTGACCGTCATACCTCGTCACGCTTGAACGCTCGTCTGGCCTGGGGCGATTTGTGTCGGCTGACTACACACAAATTACCCCCCTTCCATCTGAGCCACCACCAGGTTTATAACAGTATATAAAATTTAGATAGCAAAATAGACACAAATAAATAGATTACAGTTAAGATTGGGAAATGAACAACAATCTAGACAGAGAAACAGACTACTATATAGATAATAAAATAAATTACAATATAGATTGAGACATGACGTCATTATAGATGAATTAGTAAATGAATAGTAAATGAATTTAAGCTTGCGTTTTTTTCACAGTAGTTAGCAGGTCATTATGGGGTCCGATCGCTGCAATAACCTTGTCTCTAATCTCTTGGTTTGTGGTGCGGTCTTTAAATGTTATGCCTAGGATCCTTCTGTAGCATCTCAATCCCATTGCTAGGATCCTCCTCTCTAGCTCTGCAGTCAGCGTCCAAGACTCACAGGCATATAGAAATGTGGCCATGACTAGGGAGCACATAAGTCTGATTTTGGTGCCGAGGGCTAGACTAGATAAAGAAAAGACTACACTAGACTAGATAAAGAAAAGACTACACTAGACTAGATAAAGAAAAGACTACAGTAGACTAGATAAAGAAAAGACTACACTAGACTAGATAAAGAAAAGACTACACTAGACTAGATAAAGAAAAGACTACACTCACTAGACTAGATAAAGAAAAGACTTCACTAGACTAGATAAAGAAAAGACTACACTAGACTAGATAAAGAAAAGACTTCACTGGACTAAGTATTTAGATTATAAAGAAATATCTTTGTTAACAACTTCTTTGTAACAGTTTCAAACCTTCACTGTGCGGGTCAACTCATGTTGATATTTCAAATGAAAACGGACATCATGACGCCATTATTTGATCGTCCTGTCACTATTTTGGACCTCATCCCCTTTCATTTCTTGTTTACTTTGAGTTCAAAACGAAGGTCTGGAGGTGGAGGCGTATGTCGATATATGGAACAAAGATTTGAAACAAAGATGTCATTGTCCAATGTGTGTGTATGTTGATGTGTGTATGTGTGTCTAGGATGACGTCAGTGGTTGTGTACATCAAATGAATGATCCACTCTATAATAAAACCTATCCCACAGTTTAGACCAGTGCTGTTCATCCCTTAAGCCTAGCGTGAGGCTAGTAGACGGCCAGAAGACCATATTAACATAACGTGAGTACATAACCACCTAGTCACAACAGATCTTGAAAATATCTTTCCACTATACATTGGAACACTGATGACTTATTGTCAACTATTGTTAAGCTTGCAAGTTAGCTAGATCTATAAACTAAGCAGTATTTCCGTAAACAACTTTATCAGTTTCACAAATTGATCTTCATCTAATTTCGACACATTTTTGTGTTTTATTAAAGTCTCTCTCGCAATTTCCACTCAATATATGTTTTAAAGCCGACATTTAAAGAGACAAAAAAGTAAAATATAACAATACTTTAAAAAAAGAAAATAAATTCTTCCTTTATGAAGCCGATGAATGTTTTGTAAAAGCGATTATTACAATACTTCTATTTAAGTCACACATTCCGAATTGGTCAGCAAAACCTGGATGAGAGGACACGTTTCTCGAAAACGGTTCTGACGTTTTACCTAGAAAATTGAGAGTCAATGTAGAAAATAATTATTATTGGGAAAATAATTATTAGTTTTTTAGGCCACACTGGGAAAACTCTAGTCTGCCCGTTATAATTTTTTAAAGTATTAAAATTAATTTAAATTTGGCTAGAAGTCAAGAAGATATTTATTTTGAACAGAGACTATTGACCTACCTCTGGGTATTTCCGCATGTAGCCACTACTCGTTAGAGGTTTAATAAATATTTTTCAAAGACAAGATCTAAAGGCCTATCATTAGAATATAATAAAGTCTAGTAGATTTATATATTCGCTTAACCAAGATTTTTTCTCAGGGGGGGGGGGGTTAAAAAAAAAAGGTTTCAATTCTTACAAAGATTGTACACGTTATTTCTCCCACATCCAATCTCGGATCAATCTGAAATTTTGCACAATTATTTCTTTGACCTGGAAACACAAGGATCAATTTAAAAAGAAAGTATTAACCAATTATTTCATGAACTATTGGTAAATTATTTTGTTATGGTATCTAGAACAAGGGAAAGAAATTGTAATTGACTGAATTGGTGATATAAGCTGAATTAGTCCCCTTTATAGGTCTTTTGAGACCTATGTGAACACAAACCCGAAAAAGAAGTAGAAACAATAGATAACTATACAAACTTCTCTCCACTAGCAGAGTGGTTACCGTGTTGGCTTGAGAAGACCGAAAAGGCTTGAGCCATTAATTCGAATTTAGGTCGTTCCCCGTTTTTTACAATTTGTAGACATGTTTTTAGCGGCCCCCTATAGGGGAAAAGACGCTATTAGTTTTGTGTGGCCTGTCTGTTCGTCTGCCCGTCCGTCCCGTCTAGATCTCAAAAAAGATAGTGACAATCCGACATCACAATATTTTAGACCATTCAAAGTTCTGATGCAACGGCTACTTTTTTTTCTTTTCTGAAAGTATGTATATAAGTCAGATATTAAGATATTAAGTAAAACAACAATTTATAATTAGTTTTTCATATTATTGCGTGAACTGCAGTAATGTATCGATTGTATGGCACACTTGACCAAAGAATTTTTTTTTCCTTTAACAAGGTAATGTTGTATTCTTGAGAAATAAGAGATTGGTCCTTTACAAAACAATTAGATCAATTAGATATTTATTAAAAGACACTAGTAAGGCCAGGTTCACATCTAACTTCACATTCACTTTCACCTATCCTTTGGTCTG